>JAKMXA010000369.1:0-52210 GCA_025328625.1 Colletotrichum sp. SAR11_240 | reverse complement strand
AAATATATAATTAATATTCTTTAATATAATATTATTATTATTTATAATTATTTATTATAATATTCTCTTTTATTATAAAATATATATAAATATTATATTTATATATTTATAATAAATATTATTAATAATATAATATTTTAAAAACTTAAATATAGAATAATCTTAGATTAACTAAAGCTTAAACTAACTAATTAATTATTCTATATTCTAAATAACTTATTTAATAAACTTAGCTTAAACTAAATATCTATTATTCTACTACTGAGGTAAATATATTATAACTAATTAGTAATTAATCTTAGAATAATCCCCTTAAAAGTATATATATACCTTTACTTAATCTATAAATCCTATTATAAACTAAGCTAAAGCTTACTATTATTTTCATCTTAGCCTACTTAAAGTAGATAAGAGCGCCCTTCTATAGAATAGTTATTAAAACTACTAAGAGAGGTAAAATACTCTTACGTTAAAGTTTATCCTCTACCTCTTCTTAGAGTAATCCTAAAGTACTCTTATCCTATAATAAGCTTAATTCCTTACTATCTTTAGAACTTAAGCTTTCTAACTCTTCTCTTAGAAAAAGATATAAGTTACCTTACTTAGAGAGGGATCTATAAGTAATCCTTAAAGATTTAGAGGTAGCTCTATCTATAGATTACCCCTTATTTAAAATTAATTTTAAAGTACTCTAACCTCTTCTTAGACTTAAAGATTTATATTATAAACTAAGATTACTCTTTATACTACTTAATATAGATTCTAAATCCCTTAATATAATCTTTAGAGCTTTTAAGCTAAAGCTATTATTTAGAATAGTTACTATACTAATAGATATAGCAGTAGATTTATTACTAAAATTATCTTCTCTATAGGTTAATCCTAAAGTACTTTTAACTTTATAATATAGCTTTAATAGTAGCTATATTCTTCTTAGGTTTAATTATAGCTTATACTGAGAACTTAGTGAGGGGCTATATTAAGATCTTAGCTGTTTTGCTAGTATATAACGTTATAGTTAACTATAATTTAGATATATAGTTTAACTATACTTATTCTGAGATTAATCTTAGAATATACCTTAATTAATTAGGGCTTTTATAATATACTATAGCTTATAGGCTTTCTATAGATTAAAGTATTACTTTTAAATCTTAGCTTAAGTCTCTAATTATATTAAGTTAAGAGCGAAATATTTAATAATTACTTTTAGATTATACCTTAAGCTTTTATATATTATTTTATACTAAAGTTATTAGTATTCCTACTAATTAGGAGTTTATATATTCTTAATATATACTTCTAGAGATTTAAATTTTGCTAGTTATTTAGATCCTAATATTTCTATAAACTATAGTTAATATAGAGAGTAATTATAAATTAAACTTTAATTAAGCCTTACTATTTCTAAGTATATAATCTTTCTTTTCCCAGCTTATAATATAACATAGTAGAATATATCACTAGGAGGGATAATTACTACTCTATTACTAACTTTAAAAGCAGGCACATTTAGTAGATATATTTAACACTAATAGTATTCCTTATAAGTATTACTATTATAGTAGTTAATAAGTTAAGGTATAATAAATAATAGTAGAGGATTAATTAATAATTAAATATAGATTAGGTGTGGTATAAGTAACGCTTAAGCTTAGCTTAGGTGTAGTTTAAGCCTAGTTTAGGTGTAGATTAATCTAAGATTAAGGGATACTTAGGGTTAGATTAAGAGAAATAGAAAGAAGAAAAAATAGAGGGAGGGGAAGCTTTCTTAAAGAAAGAAACTAATTATATAATTATTTAAAGTAGGGCTATTAGTATAAAAATAGAATCTATAGATCTTAAATATTATATAACTCTCTCTTCCTTTCTTATACTACTTATCCCTAGCTATAGTCTTTATAGCTTATATAGGGATTACTTTAAGATTATTCTCTCTTCCCTCTTAATAACTCTTTACTTATTAAGTATATTAATACTTATATTAATCTAAAAGTAAACTAAGATTAATTATAGCACCTTCCTAGCTTTAATATAGTTAAGCCTAAGAATATCTATATTCCTAGCTAGTATAAGCCTAGCTCTATCCTCAGTAAGAACCTCTATAGATTAAAATATTACTATAAGTATAATAACTTTATAGATATCTCTAAGGGACTTATTATTCCTACTAAGGATATAAAAGGTGTAAACTCTTATACTAGCTTAAAGGTCTACTAAGGCCTTAGTTAATTTAAGATAAATCTCAAAAAGTACCTTAACTATTATATAGCTACCCTTAATATAATCCCTAAGGTTCCTATTATCTTTAAGGATAATAGAAAAATATATTTATACTTAGATTAATCTTTAGGGTTATTACTAATTTATCTCTAAGTTAACCTTATAGCTATAAAGTAGTAAGTCCTTAGTAATAAGAAGCATTATTAAGGTATTTATAAGTCTAAGTATAATAAGTACTCTTTAATTAAACCTTAAGTAATCTCTAATTATTTATAAAATACCTCCCTATAAAATAGAATAACTACTATATTATTTAGGCTACCTATCTTACTATAGATAATAAAGTTACCCCTCACTATAAGGTAATAGCAATTAGCTATTATAGAAATACTAACTTCTATTAGCCTTACCTTAATCCTCTTAAAGGCTTATATAAGATAGTTAAAGAAGAGGTTAAAGATAAAAGTAAGGAGTAAGCTTAGATAAATTTAAGCTTTAGTAATAAGAAACTAAAGCTCTACTTTAGTATTAAATAGCTACCTTTATACTTAAATTACTCTTTAGTATAGCTTATAAGGAATAAATTAATCTTTTAAGAGCTCCTATAAACGCTATTCCTAAATTAATCTTAGATCTAATTATATCCTTAACTATACTACTTTAATTTCCTAAAGCTCTTTCTATAACTATATAAACTCCTAAAGTCTTATTAACTCCTTAATAATAGGAATAACTAAGTTAAAGCTTTAAGATACTTAGGTAACACTCTATTAAGTACTACTCTTTTATTATTACTACTAACTATTATATATAGATTACTATTATAAAGAACTAGAGATATATATTAATATTAAAGAGTAAGCTTAGAGTAATCTAAAAGTATATTTAGATTAAATACAGCCCCTCTCTTATAGAGAAGACTAATAACTTAGTAGAACTAAAGGTCTACTACTAGATAAAGCTGAGATTAATAACTTAATATTATTAGATTTAACTATTAGATAGATAAATAGAGAGCTTAGTAAGATTAAAGCTAAGGATTTACTTATAAGGACTATTAAGGGTGATAATAGTAGTATAAGAGAACTTAAAAGCTAGAAGCTTAAGCTTTATTAAGGAGGTATAAGATACTACTAGAAAATATTATCTCTCTTAAAGTATTAAAAATACTTCTTTTTCTCTAAGAATAATTAGATATTAATCTAAGCTTAAATATAATATATACCTTAGTAGATAAATTTTTAAGCCTCCTATATATAGGCTGAGGTCTAGTAGTATATAAAGGATATTTTATACTACTTTAAAATATTATTTTCCTCATATATATAGAGGTCTTAGATCTAAGAACTAAAAATAAAATATTAGATAAATTATAAAGTAAGTAAGGAATAAACTATACTTAATCTACACCTAAACTATACTTAAGCTACACCTAAACTACACTTAAACTATATCTAAACTATATCTAAACTACGCCTAAACTAAAATTAAACTACACTTATTTTAAGCTTAAACTATATTAATAATTACTTACTTTTCCTATACTATAACTAGTAGCTTATATTAGCTACTCTATATATATAATAAGTAGTAGAGGAACTCTATATAATTTATATAAAATACTAACTTATTTTAATTTATTTTTATATTCTTTAATTAGATTAGGTTTAAACCTAAGTAGATATACCTTTAGTTTTTATACTAAGCTTAGCATTTAATCTTTAGATTAGGATAAGCTAGGAATAATTTAAGATTAAATAGAGCTTACTCTAGGTATAATCTTACTTATATAATAACTAGTTTATTATACTATTTTATTCTTAATATAATTAGTAAGTTAGAAGAGATATTATTATATAAAATAATAACCCTAATACTCTACTATATATAGTTCTAAAGGTATCTTAGATATTATATTAAAAATAGACTTTATAATACTAAACTAAATATTTTATATAAACCTACCTCCCCTTTTTATAAGGTAATAGGACTTTATATTATATATAGGTCTTAAAGCTTATTTATTATTAATATAAAATATAATCTAAATATAATTAAAGAATATTTTAATATACCTTAAAAAAGCTTTATATCTATATTTATAGTAATCTTAAGGAGTTTATAGTGATATTAGCTAAGTTAAAGCTTAGAAGGTATATAGTACTAGCTAAAGTAGATATATAAGACTCTCCCTCTTAATACCTAAAATAAATATTTAAAGAAAAGGTAATATATTTTAAGGTCTTTAGAGTTCACTATAGTATAAATAAGTAGAACACCTATTATACCCCTATTAGTCTTAAATTATTTTAAGATTATATTAAGAATAAACTTACTTCACTTTAGGTTTAATATATAGTAGCTTAGTATAATCTCTCTTTTATTCTTTCTAAAAAGGTGCTTATAGTTTATATTAAGCTAGAAGGTCTTAATAGTTTTCTAAAACTCAGCTTAACTTTACTAAAAGCTAATTACTATTTATAAATTAGATATATTATAATAGAAGTACTATAAGTACTAAAGCCTATTAGTATATAGAGTAATTATAGATTACTCTAGGAATATGCTAGGGGTTTACTAAGAATATCTTTAGATATAACTTACCTAATTATCTCCTATAGTATAATATAATATTTCCTAGAGGTATTATAATCTAAATATAGAAGAGCTTACTAAGTAGTAGAAGAGGTTTTCCCTCTTAATTAGCATAATAATCTTATCCTAATTACTTAAGCTTAAGTATATCTTAGGTAATATACTTTTTCTAAATTTATTATATAGATCTTAATAGTATTAACTATTTATATAAGTGTCTACTAAAGATTAGTCTTTATTTAAACTAAGTATAATCTATAAATATACTAAGGGTAAGATATAGATTATATATAGACTTAATAGACTATATAAGCTTTTAATAGATTATTAATAAGATCTTCCTCACTAGTAGTAAGAGGTAAGTATAAAGCCTCTTATAGACTAAAAGTATATATAAATACTTTATAGTATTATATAAGATAAACTAATAGAACTTAACCTTATAAGAGTACTTCTTTATCTATTTTTACTTTTAGTTATAATTAATCTCTAATTTATTAGAGAGTATTTTATAATTACTCTAGGATTAAAAGTACTTACTATATTTTAGCTTTTTATACTAAGTAATATCCTAAACTATATAACCTTAATTATTATTTAGATAATAATAATTAAGGTTTTAGATAATTTATTAAATAATAGTAATATAACTACTAAATTTAAAAGGGATTAAGGATATAGTATATATTATAAAATTTATCCTTAACTAGTTTATATATTATACTATAAATTACAGTTAATAACTTATACCTTAGATAGTTTAAGCTATTATTTATCTTAAAGTAATTAAAGATTAAATATACCTATAATATTATAACCTATTATACTTTATATATAAGGTTTTAATCTTAATATATTAACTTTATCTAAGTTTTAAAAAAGTCTTAGGTTATATACACCTAAGTAATTACCTATTATTATAATATAAGGACTTAGGTGTTTTCCTATACTTCTTATATTTATTCCTAAATTATTTTAGGAATAATCCTATATAATTCTAAGAACTTAGGGTTAAGATATTTATAAGTAGTATACCTTATACACTAATAAATAACTTAGTAGTAGTTTTAGATATTTAAGAAAGCATATTATATATTACTTTCTACCTACTTTAACTTATAGTAGAATTAAACCTATTAGGTTAATATAGAGACTAAATATAAAGTAATCTGAGATATACCTACTTTATCCTAAAACCTCTTAACTTTAGTATCTATAAGTCCTTTTATTAAAATTATATATAGATACCTACTAGAAGATATATTTAGGTAAGTAGAGATATTAGTAGTAAATATAATATCTTCTATAGTAAGTGTAGTTAAATAGAGGATTAATCTTAGATAAATTACTTATAAAATTAGAGATTAATTATAAATTATATAGCTTTAGTGCTTTACTTACTTATCTAAAGGATATAATTATCCGTTAATTATAAGGTTTAATTAGGAAGTTATAAACTTACCTTATAGCCTCTAATTACTAGATCTCCTCTTTAGGAATATTAATAAGTAGGGGGGTATCTTTAAAGTTATTATAGATACCTATAACCTACTAGAACAGCTACTTAAATTTATTATCTTTATTATTAATATACTAATTTAAATAGATTAATTTAGGATTAAATGCTATCTCTCTATTTTAAATAGAATTAACTATAATTAGTCCTAAATTATTCTAAGATTTAGTATATAAAGCTGCATAATAAAAGATTATTTTAGGTAAGTTAGGTAATAAATAAGCAGAGACTACTAGATATACCCTAAAGTGGGGTAGGAGTAGGTAAGCTAATATACCCCTCTTTATATAGATGAATATTACACCGCTTATAAGTGGGGCCTATGTGTACCCTCCGTTAGGTTAGCAGGGAGGGGGGTACCTAAGGTTGACTGCATTGTGCATGGATTCATGGCGTACCTTAGTCGGGCTTGGTGCTGTGAAGGCCGTCCCTTTTTCTTCCGTCTCTGGTGTCCCTGTCTTCGGAGAAGACTCTCCAATACTTTTCTCCCTGCTCAACTTTCCCCGCCTTGCATAGTACATTGCAGCAACGCTGAAAGATGATGCTGCGTTTGGATAAGTACCTTGCATGGCTCTGCCTAAGATCCTTTCCGCCATCACATTAGGATATTTCGCTTGCTCCGTAGCCGAGCCGTTGCAACCAGCAACCACCTAAGCAACTCGAATAAGGCCCTGACTAAAGAAACGGGCCTGAACCTGAGGCAACTGGTCTTCCGTGGCTTCCATGAATTGCTTTGGTTGTGTATGGGCTTCCAGTGGCCTTCCAGGCTGGCATATCGGTCTCCAAAGGGAAGCCTCTGAGTGCATGTGGAAAGGACATGCCGAATCAGAACAAATCAGGTCGACATCATGCCAGGGCACGCCCGTTTCGTTAGACGACAGCTGCTGATTTGCATATTTCAGGCGCAGATAACCTCGAGCACCGAGACAAGTCCATGCCACGCAGGAACATCCTTGGAGCAACCCTTTCTTCAGCCCCTAGAGTTCATCGCATCCCACCATCGGCGGCTGGGCTCAATCGCAATAGCCTCAGCAGTAACAAACGGTACCTTCCATTGGTGTTAGCCGCTGTCCGGGCCAGGTATGTATCTCTCAGCACGAGGTTCTCGCCCAACCATCCATATTGCGCCATTAGAGTACAGGACATCGGGCTGCATGAGGATGATGTGCGCATGGAGCGTTCCAACGTTCCTCTCCGCATCCAATACCTGCGGTGCCATGTGTAGGTTGGTTGGTCTTGTGCGCAGATAGCAGTAGCTCGGACGACCAAGACGCCATGTTCAGCGCCATCCGGGCCAGTCGAAGCTTACTTTTGGCCCATCATCCCGTGTTTGCCAAACCTTGAAACCCTGGAATACCTGAACAAGCGCTGGCGCCGCCCGAAGGAGAAACCAGCTGGACATCCTGCCACCGCAAAGCAGCCGCGGCAGCATCTGTGCGAGAAACGGCTCGCTGGATCTGGCATCCATCTGAACACTGCTGGCCGTCAGTGCACCCGCGCCGGCCCAGCGATCAGAGCAGCCTGGCCTCACGTTGCCCGGATGCTCGAGACACTAAACACCACCTTGGACCCTTCCAACCTCCCTGCTGCTGGGCCTGACACGTTTTAGTCTTGTCAACATCAGTACTTCGTAAAGAAGACATACAACACAGACGGAGGGAGTTGTCAAAGGGTTCTGGACTCGAAGAAGCCGACGCATGTGGCTTTGGACAAGGCCCCGGGAGCCGAGAGAAACGTCAGGTCGTTTTCTTTAATTGAAGTGTCCATTCACCACCGCTGGCACCCAGGGGACCCCTAGCAGGCCGGGTGATGAAGACGCCTGTTTCCGCGCTCTGCCTTGAATTACCAGCGCTCCCGTCACGCAGACTGCGCTGTGCTCTGCTGGACAGTGCTGTCTTCCGCCAATGAAGACATCCTTCTCAATGGATACGTACTCTGACGGCCCTTAACTCGAGGTACATTGATGCATCCCGAGTGCCAAAAATTTTAGCTACCTTACCTCCAACGAGTCTCCAACGAGGGAAGACCGTCTCTGCCTAGCTTCATCTACGTACCGGCGTACCGGCGTACCAGCAGTGCAGTGCTACTCTCCCATGCTGCAGGTACTTCGATTACTACCTAGGTCGTTGGACAGTCACATACTGCGGTGCTGCTGCTGCTGCTGCTGCTGCTACTGCTACCTTGCTTTACCTTACCTGACCACCATTTCTCTTGACTGGTATCTCGTTTTCCCATTCCCCTTCCACGGTTAACGATTGGCTCCCGGACGCTCCTTTCCTCTCTCCTCTTCCTCTCGTGCCGCCTCTTCTGCAACCTGCGCTCTGTTGGAAGCGCTCTACTGAAGGACAAGGCTCTGCTCTGCTCTGCTTTGCTGTCTTACGATCTGCTTCCGTAACCCGTCTTCTGCTGGTACGCTTGCTCCGTCTCCCTCCGTCTCCTGACCGCATCTCACGGTCCTCCCTACGCAACGTTTCCCTTCTGCACCTCCCAACCCCCCGGCCTTGAATCCTAGGCAACTCTCTTGCTCACTCGGACATTCAACCTCCAGTGTAATGCTTTTCTCATGAATCTACGGCCCCACGAGCTTCTTTAATGATCAATGATATACGAGCCTGAAGCCGCCCCCGCCTGACACGCCCCGTCGGCCCCGTACGCCCCCCGTTCACGAGCCCAGACTTCGAAAGCCCTGCGCCTGCCTCTCCGTCACTCCGACAAGGCCATTGCCACTTGGTTCTGACATTTGGACCTGCAGAGATTACGTCTGCACCATCGACACTCGACAATCCCGTTTGCACAGGTGGTTCTGTCATGTCCGAGTTAGGGTTGTGTGAAGTACAGTAGAATTGCTATGAGTGGGGATCAGCTGGCTTCCAGGCAAGATTTCTACCTACCAATCCACCCCCGTTCACGTTGGTCTTCTGCCTTCCACCAGGCCGCAGGATGATCAACAGGGCCGCACTTCTGCCTCGAAACACTTTTTGCTAACTCGACATTGTCTTGTGCAGCTTTGGAAACCCAAACGCTCAGCCGCCCACGCCCAAACAGACCCCAACCTCGGCCGTTTTCCCGAGTCCCGTCTTCGAAACCCCAAAGCAACGACAAGGCCACTTCGACGACGCTGGCGGCTGGACTCCTCGTTTCGCAGAGGAATACTCCGTCTTCAACACCACTCCCGGCAACCTGAGAGGCTCCCAAACCCCCTTTGCCGAGTTTTCCTCCGCATCGACCTCATATCCCCCTTCGACCGGCCTGAAAAGACCCCTGTCTGCCGAGAGCCTCGCTGCTCAGATAGCATCCCATGCTAATCACCTCTCGCCCAACCCGAGCTTACCTCTGCCGCCGGTTGATATCTCTCAACGACTGAATTCTTCCCACAAGGCCTCGACCGAACAGCAGCACGGAATTCCCAGCCAGAAAGACGGACCAGCCAGCCCGAACCCGGCTTCACAAGGAGCGCCGAAGCAGGCGGGAGACAGAGAGGGAGCTGCGGATCTGAACGGACAAACGGCCACTCCTCCGCCGTCTTCACACAAGGGTGGGCGGAAACTTGCGCCGAAGCTCCGGGCGGACAATATGCAAAATGATCATGGCTACGGCCAGCCAGACTTTTCCGGGACCCCACAGCAGAATATGGCGGCCGCCTTCGTAACTGCCACCGACATGTTCGGCTATCCCATGTCGGCACCGGCAACCGCTCCCAACAGCTTCTGGGACCCCGGCGCCGACATGTCGGCCATGGACATTGATTTCTCTTTTGGTCCTAATGTTTTCCAGCCAACCCATCGTCACATGCCGTCGTTTGACGCTTCACAAATGTTCCAGGAAACAACCCCCCTTCCGCCGGCAAATAGTCAAGAAAATACTCAGCCCGTCAAGCGAAGCCGGCCCCTGGCTCCCAAGCCCCCTGCGTCTAACGTCCAGTCCAGCTCAGCGGATATTTCCATGGCTTCGTTCACGACGTCGGCGGAGGATCCTTTTGGTATTGTAAGCCCCGGCGCCGGTGTGGATCCGGGTCTGCTTTTCAGCCGACCGTCATCTTCGAATATGGAGACCAATATCCCCGTGACACAAGGGTCCGCACAATATGCTTTGGCAGCGGCTGCGGAAACTCAATCAAGAGCACCAATGCACGGCGGAGACATACGCCGTTCCCTCAGTTCCAGGGAGTTGGCACCCAGTAGAATGCCAGACCACATGTTGGGAAGCTCGCCCTCCAAGTCCCAGGGACGCCCCAACGGGCTTCAACGAAGCGTTAGTGAGAACCGTGGCCGTCGTAAGGCGCTGCCGACGCTGGCTCCCGCCATCCAGCCCAGACCTGTGGTCAACAATGGTCCGGCCGTAGGACCTAGTCGGCCTCTGAGTCGGCCTTCAGGAAGAATATCACCTCTGAAGCAGCAGCACTCGCGGCTGTCAAGCCTGACGTCAATCCCTGAATCGAGCCCCCGTACCCGGACGTCCGTCAAGTTCACAATTGACTCGAAAGGCAGAGCCCGAGCTGAGACCACCGTCGTTGTTGATGATGCCGGATCCAATGGCGCACAGAGGAAGCCCGTCACCAGGGAAATGCCACGCAGAGAAAAGAGCTGGGACTCTGAGGACGATGATTCTTCAACAGATGACGAGCCCATCATCATTCCCAGCCGGAACACGTCCTTTGCGCTCCCTGATCCTCGCAAGCCTACTTCGTCTTCCATGTTCCATTCGTCTCGCAGAAGCGTGAGCGAACACAGCTCAAGCAGTCATGGTGCATCAACTTCACAACACGACGCCGAGAGCGAAGCAGAGACAGTGATGAATGATAACCACGGAAAAGGCGGCGACGCCGCAAGCGAACTGCGCAAGTTGATTGAGAGCCGCCAGAAGCGAGGGCCCCAGGCTCTCGGCAGCCAGCGGTCCAACCGGTTTGCCTCTGGCAGCTTTGCTGGGAACTTCCAAGGAGGTCTAATGTCGCCCGGCGCCCTGACCGAGGCCAGCTTGCCTTCGCCCACAAAAGCCACCTACAGTGTGCGCTGCGTTTGCAGGAACAACGCGGACAGGCCAGGAGAGTACATGGTCCAATGGTAAGTCTGACGAAGGTTATGGTGATCGACTTGGCTGACCGTTCCCAGCGAATCCTGCGAGATGTGGCTCCACGGGCCCTGCATCAACATTTCGCGGCGGACCCTTCCGAGTGTATATATCTGTGCCTTCTGCTCCAACACCCCCAACATGCGCGGTGGACGGCATCGCGGTAACGGTCCGGTGCTGGGCCCGTCAGGGGCGAGCCCGCTAAAGCACAAATCGTTCCGGTAGCTCGTGGCCCAGTCGAGCTTTCAATGTAATATTTCAGGCTTCCGACGCTGCAATAATGTCTTTGCAAAGGAATGAAAAAGTTTAGAAAGAGAACCCGGGGCAATCCGCCATCAAGTCATCCTGGACGTTGATGAGTACATATGATACCCGAGAGTGTACACACTTGCGATTTAATGAACAACACGAGGCTATGCATCCTGTACGTTGATGTCCAAAATGATTCCTGCCTGCGAGGCCTAGCATTCGTTCAAAAACGTGATTGTATATGCCTGGCTGTGATACGCTCCTGCGAGCTTCACCGCAGAAGTGCAGAATGTCCCGCACAGCCTGTAGGTCGTCCATCCACGGCGTGTATATATTACTTCTACATAGGCATGTATCTATCGATTCGACAGTGGGACGAAAACCTTGGTTGGCATTCAACTAGTCGTGTCAAAAGCTCGAGCGGCAACGTCTGGTAGTCCCGAACATTCCTTCGTATGCTGTTCTGTTATTGATCGTCCTACTGGCTCCATTTTAACCTCTTACGGTTTTCTGCACTTCTGTTGTCATGAGCGTATTCATACCGTAGCGTCATCGTACTCTGTCGACTACCATCCGTTTTTAGATGAGAAACGGGGTTCAGGGTGTGAGTTCTGGTTGAACTGGGATACAAGACCGGCGCACTGCTGCGAGACTTTAGCCTCAATGCCGTCCCGGACATCGAAGAGGATTGGATTTGTTGTTGAAGCTTGATGAAAGGATTAATCTTGCTCAATTTATACCCGGTCAGCAGTCGCTGTAGGTGGCCTCTCTGGGTACGTCGGTCATCCAGATGGGGAGGGAGTGGCTGGGTGTATAAGAGGAATGGATGAACGTGGCAAGTTCTTAACGCACGCCATGTTTTTGCCCGCTTTTGGGGGTTTGAAATGGGTCTGTCAGGAGATATGGCGGGCAGATGTTCCAAGCCGTACTCGCGATTGGCAACAAGATGATTGCTGGAGCATCAGCACCTCGTACGCATACTTTCTCCGTGTGTATTGTGCCTGAATATGGAGGGGATACCAGGAGTGAAATGTGTACGGGTAGATCAAGACGTAGATTGAGGGCATTATGCTGTTGTCGA
The DNA here is from genome assembly GCA_025328625.1 of Colletotrichum sp. SAR11_240. Taxonomy (NCBI): domain Eukaryota; kingdom Fungi; phylum Ascomycota; class Sordariomycetes; order Glomerellales; family Glomerellaceae; genus Colletotrichum; species Colletotrichum sp. SAR11_240. The sequence goes on along the minus strand of JAKMXA010000369.1, from coordinate 39,479 downwards.
AAACCTGACCGCCGAGGATTTGTACTGCCCATATCGAACAATGATCACGATGGCATGACAAATTGCGTGGCGAGTCAGACTTCAGGCGGGCTTGTTATGGAAGTTTTATACGTAAATCGAGCCCTGCGACTTAGTAGCCTGGAAAGATTCTCGACGGATTTCTTTCTAAACGAACGCAAGACTCCACAGAGGGCATGGGACGGGAGCGTCCAAGAGGAAAATGCCATCGACACTGGTACTCAATCATAATGTATATGTCTTGTTTTTCGAGATATGTAATAGCCTATATATACCTTACATACGTGTCGAATTTTAAGAACTTGACAATGGGATGGTCCCTCTTGGTAGTCATATAACGTAGACATCGTCATCGTCTATATTCGGGATCTGGCCGGCGTCCCTAGTTGCTCCTGTGCTAAGTATGCTACATTATATTGCCGTAATTGTTCATGGCTTCCTCTTGCATCCCCGGTCTTGGTGTATCGCAGACTTGCTTTCGGGTGTATTCTTCCACTCGACGTTTTGAAGACTATTGCATTGTATGCGACTGTTCCGTTGAGATATTAAACAGATCCTGTGGCCCACAAGTTGTCTCGCTACAAAGGAAGGGATTCTGTTGCGGCCCATTGCGTAAAAAGAGATGGACCTCGGGGAGATACACCATTCATATAGCCGGAGAGATGCAAGAGGGGCGATTGGGACTCGTCCCGGGCTGACTCCGATGCTATATGGAAGCTGTCGATGATTCTCTCAAGTAAGGGTTCCTTTAGATACGGTCTAAAGACGCACAAGGTTTTATATACGAGACAAGACGGACGTTGCGTCGCTTTTTGCCTTGTCTCGGTCCTGGTCCTCACCTTCGCTATCCGTCCTGAGAGTATTCCTTCGTTGTGTAGATTGAGTGAGCGACCGGCGCCTGAGTGCTGCTTTGTTCCTGACGCCACGCCGAACTATGACGCTGTGCAGCCTTTGATACTTACCATCAAACAAGCATCGCATTGACACCCTTCGATTTGTGGTGTGAAACGGCAGCAAACACAGACAAACAGCACGTTTATACGTCACACTAAAGAACCGCCTATGTAACAACTGGCAAGGGTAGAGATACGCGTCGGCATATATAAGAGCGAGCTTCCCATCTTTTAGAGAGATGCCCAAAGATTAGAGGCGACCGAGAAGAGTACTTTGGTTGGCGAACTGCATCGACAAACCAGCTGCGTAGTACATCGAGTACACGCACGTTGAACTGCGTTACTCGGCCTAATGAAGTTGAAGTATCTCACCGAATACGACTTGTTGCTTCTGAATACCCTAATACTGGCGATGAAGAACGGAGGCGATTGTGAACGATGGTACACTCCCGTCTTAGACGCTGCATCAACGGCAATCATACGCGGAGCACTCCGATATATGGTTCAACCAGGCAAGCAATCAGCCCAATGGCACAGGCAATGGACATTGGGTTTGCTCGAACGATTGGCTTTACCATCGCAAGTTTCCGTCTAAATGCTGGCCAGTTCGTTCTACGAATGTAGTTGCGGTGGGAAACCCGCTGAGCACGACCTTGCCTCGGAAAAGCCGGTGTGTCCACCGGCACGGCACCAAATGCCGGCAATGCGAGTGACACCACTCGGCCTGCGTCTTCCCGAGCGAGTGATACGAAAGGGGAGGATCGTCGCCGGAGAGACGACCGGAAGGGGGAAGAAGACTGGGGCGCCGGGACGAACCGGCGCCGACGGAAGCCGAACGACGACGCTGTGCAGCTCCGTGGGGTGCTGGGTGAGTGCGGGGCGCAGGCTCCAGGGCAGTTTCCAGGGCGAACCTCAGTGAAGCTGCGGCTCCGACTTCGGAAGGCGGGGTTGGAACTGGGCCTAACTTTTTCAATCTTGTGCGGGATGCGGGGCAAACAGCTCACCTGTTCGCCGGAGCGGACTCATTTCCTTCGTACCTGGCTTGTTGCTCGACTTGCTCCTTTCCTTCTTCACCTTTGCTCCAATTGCAACCTGATACCCCCTTCGCTGTCCTTTCAATCCCCTTCAACACCCTCTCCTACTTTCAACAACAGACAAGATGGCGACGCACAACATCGTGGTGTTTGCTGGTGACCACTGCGGTCCCGAGGTGAGCTCGCGCAACGGAGAAGCTTCGGCTTGGCGGGGGAACGTAGCTAACGAAACTCTGTTCTAGGTTGTCGCTGAGGCTGTCAAGGTATGCCTCACAAACGGACCGACGCGTCGCGCATCGCGAGACTGACCAATTCCCGCAGGTCCTCAAGACAATTGAGTCCGGCAGCCCCTCCGCCGGCAAGTTCAACCTCCAGGACCACCTCCTGGGTGGTGTAAGTCTCCTCCGGTCCCGCCCGCTGCTCAATCCCACAACGGCACTCTAACCACCCGCCCACCAGGCCTCCATCGACGCCACCGGCTCCCCCCTCACCGACGAGGCCCTCGCCGCCGCCAACTCCGCCGACGCCGTCCTCCTCGGCGCCATCGGCGGCCCGAAATGGGGCACCGGCGCCGTCCGCCCCGAGCAGGGTCTCCTGAGGCTCCGCAAGGAGATGGGAACCTACGGTAACCTGCGCCCCTGCAGCTTCGCCTCCGAGGCCCTCGTCGACTTCTCCCCCCTCAAGGCTGACGTCTGCCGCGGCACCGACATGGTCATCGTCCGCGAGCTGACGGGCGGCATCTACTTTGGCGAGCGCAAGGAGGACACCGGCGACGGCAAGGCCTGGGACTCGGAGCCCTACTCCCGCGAGGAGGTCGAGCGCATCGGCCGCCTGGCCGGCTTCCTCGCCATCGCCCGCGGCGAGAAGACCGTCTGGAGCTTGGACAAGGCCAACGTCCTGGCCACCAGCCGTTTGTGGCGCAAGGTCATCACCGAGCTCTTCGAGAAGGAGTTCCCCCAGCTCAAGATCGAGCACCAGCTCATCGACTCCGCTGCCATGATCCTCGTCAAGAACCCCCGCGCCCTGAACGGTGTTGTCGTCACGAGCAACCTGTTCGGCGACATCATCTCCGACGAGGCCAGCGTTATCCCCGGCAGCATCGGTCTGCTCCCCAGTGCCAGCTTGAGCGGCATCCCTGACGGCAAGGGCAAGTGCAACGGCATCTACGAGCCCATCCACGGTAAGCGTCTCCTGAGACTTCCTTCAGCTTAAGCGCGCTAATGCAGTCCACAGGCTCTGCCCCCGACATCTCCGGCCAGGGCGTCGTCAACCCCATCGGCACCATCCTCTCCGTCGCCATGATGCTCCGCTACTCCCTCAACCTGCCCAAGGAGGCCCAGGCCGTCGAGGACGCCGTCAAGGCCGTCATCGACAACGGTCTGCGCACGAAGGACCTCGGCGGCAGCGCCGGCACCAAGGAGGTCGGTGACGCCATCGTCGCCGAGCTGGCCAAGATTCTCAAGGCATAAAGTGTTTGCGGGCGTAGCATTGGGAAGGGACCATTTGATGAGTGAATGATGTTTTGGCTGATTTGCGAACTGGAAAAAAACGGGAATACGGAAAAGCAAAATTAGCTTGGCGTGCGGAGGGTTGTATAGCTCGCCACGTACTGCGAGATGGCTGAGATAGTGAAAAGGCTCAGTTGAACATGTCCTTTGGGCCTACTGTGACGAACGAATATGTGTTTATCACTGACGAATAGTGATGTTCGGCAATTCTTAGTGGTATGTGTCATCGTAGCGGCCAGAATGAGACGAAGACAGATTTCCGTTCTAGCTTGGACGTCCCCTTAATTAGAAGGCCGAATTCTCTGCATGTGAATCTTTGCTGCCTTCAACATCTGTTGCTCATTTTTCGACTCATGAGTGGAACTAAAGCGAAGAGCTGTAAGCTGAAAACTCCCTGCTGTGAACTTTTCTGTGTAAGCTTTTGGATAATCATTTGCTTGAGCAATGGGTCATGTAATGCTTGTTAGTCGTTGTGGAGCAATATCTCTAACGTTCCCTCGTTCACGAGACCCGAAGGCCGTGTGGATATCATCATTGAATGGGCAGGAAAGAGCACGTACATTGGGAATTTGATTGGCACATACTTCCCACGTTTAGAAAGAGACACTCTGCCTGCAGGATGCAATCACATGCTGCCATATGAGGTGTCGAACAAACCCCTAACCAAAACCTGGCATTGAAGACCTACTTCAGCATCACCTCATCAAAGGCGGACCTCCTGTTAGAATGGCCAACCAAGTCTCAACAATTTACTCGTATTCCTTGATGTAGAAGATCATATGCTTTGTTGTATCTGATTAAAAGTGTGGTGGAACAACAGTCAGTCATTGTCATGTTAGGAGAATCCCCCATTTGCGCAAGCCGGTTTTGCAAGAGTAGGCTCCTCGGCCGGACGTATTGCTTTCGAATAGGCAAAAGACGAAAATGACTAGTAATGAGCTGGAGAGGACGCAGAATCAAAGAACGGAATCAGTACCACGCCTCGATGATTATGAAGGCCAGAGAACCCCACCTGAGCCTGCCTACCTGTATTTCGGGCAATAACAAAGAACAAAGATCTACGCCAGCTCGCGGATTGTCTTATTCTTTCTAGTCCTGGCTCTCTACGTATGTTTTATACTAACATTGGTGGTCAGATTTGGCTCTGTCTGGCGGAACGCGCTAGCTTCTCTGACTTTCTCGTCGCGGCTATGCCTACGTAAAGGAGCTTCCCATATTATATAACACCGCCATGATCAAAAGTTATTGGTAGCAAAGAATGCTCCGCGTGTTGTACCATAAGTTTCGACACTATCATGCCTGAGTACGAAAGGCAGATGCTGTAACTTCCTCACTTCAATCTTGTACCGAGAGATAGTATTCTGGCAAGTATGAGCAGCGAACGTAGTATGCCTCCCCTAGTCATAACCTTCTTCGGAGTATTAAGATGGTGTGAGTGTAAACGGCCGAGGTTTCATAGAAGCGAAGCTCGTGACTTGGGTACTTTGTTCACTCAATGCGATGGGTTGGCGTTCGCGGCAAGTGCCTGTGATAAATGAGAATGAGAGTGTCGCTGCGATTCTGGTGAGGATTCCGTAATCACGTCTTCCATTCAAATATGAGGGCCATCTTCGCTGTCGACCCGTCATCTGAGACAACTTTCGGCGACGCCGGGCAACCGATCCACTTTTCCCGAACCTATCCGGGGCGTCGCCGGTCGGATTCCGAATTGGATTTGAGTCCTCACAAATCATCTAGACCGCAATTCCATGATAAGGAGACAGCACTAATCACAGCGCCAGGAGTTCACTAATGAAATAGAACAGCACTGTCACTGACGCCTGTCAACACGCATACCCAGCTTGGCGGGTTTTGTAAGCTCACGAACCGAATCCTGGACGAAATCAAAAGTTCCAGTGAGCCTTCAGTCAGCCTCCAGTGAGCCTAGAAAGTCATCATCCCCTGAGTCCCATGTGCCAAAGTGAGCGGTAAATGGCGACATTTGCTCCGCGACGCAAAGTGATCTGCATTAGCTGCCAAGACCGTGCAGATGGGGATGCCTCCGAGACCCGCCAAACACGCAAACATTCAGACTCTAGGATACGAATCCCGTTGCGACGCTGTCTGACTCTGGTGGAAGAACACGAACTAACGGGGCACGTCACATCTTGAGGCCTAGAACAGGTTGATTCCTTACTTGTGGATCTTCTGAACATCTCTCATGAGGTATCTCTCGTCAGACAGCAGCCCTAACAACATTCGGCTCGTGTCTCCATGCCATGTCCAGGCCAATGAGAGCACTTGTTATCACCGTATTGGTGTTGCCTACACTGTCGATACTGTAAATCTACCCTGAAGTATAGGTAAACCTAGTGAGGGTCTCCAACAAACGAAGAAGGCAGTGTTTGAATGAAGGTGGGGAACGAGATGCTTCAGAGAAAGCTCCGTACAGTCACCAAATTTGGATCCGTTACCGCCAGCAACATCAAGCCGGAGCGGTGTGTCGGCGTTCATGTCGGAGAATGAGGACGTAACATCAGGGTACGATGACAGCTGCACCGTGGCAAAGAACCTTGCCTATAGCCTCCGGCTGTATGAGCGTCAAGGAATGACAGGTTTCTCCTTTTCTGCGATCAATCCTTTGCTTCCTGTAATGATGGCTCTGTTCATCGGACCGAAAGCACTTGAAACATGACACCGCCGGAATAGGATCACTTATCCGTGGACTCTGTTGATTGTTACCGCCCTGAAGAGTCTGTCTTGAGCTTCATTGAGAGAGAGCACAGTTTTTCTTTTGATAGTATTAGGGCCGGATGGCTGGTAGGCTAACTGGCGTGCTTTTCCCCCCAAATTTATTTCTCGAACACACTCGTATTTGGCTTAGAAAGCAAGCAAAAGACATCAGAGAGTTCATGTATCGGGCCGTACTGCGTCAAACCGTCCATCAAGGAGGACCGAGGCAAGGGGCTCGTCACGATCATTGACTTTCTGCAGCAGATTCTCCTTTATCCAAGCCAGGAGATTCCAAAGCCCGATGTTGACACCGGCGACTGAGCCATCACATGAGGTATCAGTAGCTAGACTTCGATCGATTGACGTATGAATTGATGTGTTCTAGTGCGAAATTGAGAACCATCTCTTCAGGGACTGAAAAAGTTTGCAAACAGTACATTTTCCTAATCGAGAACATCCATAGGGTTGCGTATACCTTAAACCAGGCCTGGCACTCCCTCAAGATCACCCGCGTGGACGACCAGCGATAAATCATGCGGCCGTGTTACGATGAAGCGTCCCAAACCCACGGTAACCAATGCCGGAGCTCTGTCAAAGATTGGTAAGATTAGATATGACAGACACCAGGGACGTCTCATGAGGAATGACACACTACCCCTCAGACGTCTTCGTGTGACAGGCCAGGGTCGCAGAAGTCCCTCTTCCACTTTAATGTTTGTCACCTGGAAGCGGTATGCCGACACGACGAAGCCCTGTTCACGCTGACAGGTGGATGGTGCGGTTCTTGACTACATTGGCTGGAGCTGTGGGTTTCAGTCCATAAAGAGGACGAAAAGCCGTTGGTGCCGGGGTTGTTGGTTCCTGAACATGCGTTGGAGCTGGGGTCTTCGCACCCTGACCACACATTGTTTGCTCGTCGACGTTCAATTTGGTAAAATAGACGGAGATCAGCTAGAAAGATGGTTGACATCTAAGTTGCCTCTTACGAATTAGTCTCCAGCCTCACCCGTTGCATAGACACCACAAACATCTCGACGCCGCTTCCACGACTTCCCTCACAGTGTGGCCTAGAACATCAATCTTCTCGCCAAGAGCTTCTTCAACGCCAATGGTGTGTAGGACAAATCTGGAGATTTCTGAAATGACAGAGACGTTCTCACGATGTTCTGTGTTTGCCCGTCACCGGGGTTCCGGAACATAAAGATCTACGCCCGGTATCTGGGTTCTCGATTTAGCACTGTCTTCGACGTCCCGTTCAGCCGCAACTTCAACAAACACGCCGAGGAATCAGTTCAGCACCAACGGCGAAGCATCCTCAAACAATGTCAAATTTCGGGGATCCGCCCGCCGGGAGAGGCGTCTGCGCGAGAGTCGGCATCTGCTCCAGCATTCATATTTCCTCTCGCATCCCATCGTGTTGTTCCATACTTTTCACATACGTCGGAAGCATCACCACTTGCGCTCGGAAGAACCATGGAAGACAAAGGGCCCCTAATCATCGCAGCCTGCTGGGCGTTCACGGGGCTGAGTCTCCTATTTGTGGCCGCTCGGCTATTCGTTCGACTCGCGGTATACAACAAGCTCATGAGCGACGACTACTGGATCATTCTCTCAACCGTACGTCTCTTTCTATCCTCACCATCAGCCCAAGCTTGACCACCTGACACGATAACAGATCTGCGCAGTTTGTTCAAACTCACTAGTCATCTTATCAGTCCATTGGGGCAACGGGCAACACTGGGACACTCTCGACCAGGAACACCAACAAGAGGTCATGAGATGGATGATCGCTGCATACGTGCCAGGAATTGAGACACTCGGCTTTCCCAAGTTGGCGGTCGTCTGCCTTCTCTCACGCCTCCTCGCGCCAGGCAAATTGCACCTCCGGATCTTGTGGGCGCTGAGCATCGGCTGCGTTATATCGCTCACTGTCACAGTCATGACGCTCATACTGCAGTGCTCGCCTCCAAGCGCTGCCTGGAACTTTGATTTACCGAGGAACTGCGTCAGACCAAAGGTCATTGAGGGTTTGGCTTTTTGGGCTAGTTGTAAGTCGGGATGACTTTCCACGGCATGGGCGAAGCAGCTGATGATGTTTAGCCTGGTCCGCGTTTCTCGACTTTTATCTCGCAATTTATCCGGCCGTTGTTCTTTGGAGGCTTCAAATGTCTATAAAGAAGAAGATCGGTCTCACAATTGCCCTGGGCATGGGAGTGATGTAAGTCCACACCCCAGATTGGTCGGTGCTCAGGCTGATATGCGACAGTTCGGGTTGTGTTGGCATTGTGAAGACGACCGGCATTCCTACGTTCTTGAGTGAGGACGTTAGTTGTAAGTGAATCGAAGTTGCGTCGAAGGATCCGGATCTAATAATGCTTCCAGATGAACTATGCGAACCTCTGTACTGGACATCGTAAGTTTCCCAGCATCTTCCCCTGAGGCTTCAGTCAGCTTACCTCCATATTCAAACAGCATCGAAGGCAACCTCATCATCATCGCAGCCTGCATCCCAATCCTCGGTCCCCTACTCGAGATGTTCAAAGGCCGTCCAATCTGGCGCACCGACAAGAGCTCAAGCAACCGCCAGTACGAAGACTACAGCAAGCAAAGCACGCAGAAGCAGCAGGACGCGATCGAGCTTCGGAGTAAGCATCGGAAGAAGGTCGATGCGTACGGGTTTACGATACACGCAAAGGACGAAAGCGAAGAAACTATTGTGCATCCGGACAAGCGATCCGCGAGCGCCTCGTCTGATCGAAGGAGTGGCGGCTACAGTCAGGAGGAGTCGGAGCACCACCACAACCATCACCGCCAGCATCACCGTCAACATCAACACCGCCACCATGGCGGGACGTACCATAATCATGGGGAGCATCAGATTGTAAAGAGTACAGCGATCACCGTCACTTATGACCAAGGGGAGGAGGGGCCTACGTCGGCGGCGACCAGGTGGGCGGCCATTTAACATGAATGAAAGGAGCTTCCCCAGGCCACTGTGGATTCAAAACAATATTAAGCCATCCTGGCTACTCCAAAACGTAGTTTCAGTACGATAGTTTCAAAATCACTAGAATAATAGACTGTGTGTAGTGCAGTTGAAAGTCAAAAAGAGCAGGCCAGACTGGCGGTACACAACTAGAGGCTTTGCTTAAACACATGTTCCGCAAGAACTCTTGCACAATTTTTGTTAATTTCGAATGAACAGAGTGGTACTTCGTTTGTTTCTATTTGTGCTCAAGGTTTTGCGAGGACGATCGACATGTGTCCTGCTTACGAGACAATCAACAACACAAAGAGTTAACATGATGTTCAGATTCCCTCCCTACATTACTGATAGTGGCGTTCTTTTAAAGTTATTCCTCCCCCAGGGCAACCACCGGAGCGCCGCTCTAGTGTTCTTTCCAGACCTCAAGGCTTCCACCCCATGCCTTCTGAAACGCTCCTACCCTCCCAGAGTATTCTCTCGCCTCGCTCTTTCCACTTCGAATTACTACTAGTCACACGATACTGCATCACAACTGGCGCCAAAACAGTCCATTAGCACCAGCTGTCACTGCCTTACCCATAGGAACTTTTGGCAGCCGCCAATACAGCCTTACTTCTTCCTATAGACACCTACATGCAGCCCATTATGCTCGTTATACTCCCTCACTTGCGGCCGCTACATCGTTTCCAGAGCGACTCCCATTGCAGAGCAACTTCATTTACAGGGTGGCTTCACTGGTAGGCAAGGTTCTCTCATCAGACCTCTTTCCTCGTACGGCGGCTTCCATTACAGAGTACCTCCCCTCGTCAGACTTCAATTCTCGCGGAGTAATTTCCATTCAAGCATGGACCCTTTGTCTGAAACTTTTCCAGTGATCTGTCCTGCTTCATCAGCGGGCGCTTGACCTGAAGGCTGTGGTTATCTCGCCACCTTATTCTTCTTCGCCCACAAAGCGACCGTGATATTATTAATAATCAAGCTGAAGTAGCTAACGTTCTCTAGATAAGAAACAAGGCCATCATCTGCAACGAGAATCTCAGTGCTGTGGACAGCGAGATGGAAGACGAGGGCGACGAGGGTGACCAGGGACCACTGGGACAACAAGGAGGCCTTGAAGAATGTACTAATGCACGACCTTGTGAGTCCAGCTGGCTTTTGCCACTCGTTCAATTACTAACCTCAGTCTCAGTAGACCTCCGTACAGCCGGCACACGCTGCCTATGGCAACCACAGGACAGGTTGGGCATTGGCAACATGGTTTGAACCCCCCTACGGAAATGGCATCACGCCTCTTGTCGAGCTCTATCAAGCCGTGAAGGTGACACCTTCTCTGGAGGTCGTCAACGATCTTCTCGAGAAGGCACCAGAGGAGACAAACTTCCTGCACCCCGGCATTCGCCAATTGCGGCAGTTGAGGGGAGGGGTAAGCTCTCAGTAGCTAATCTGTGAGTTCTGAACTGTACAAAAAGAGAATACACGATCAGCAAAAAGGGACAATACGGATACCGTTCAGACGGAATCAGCTGTCTTTCCAATGATGGAATATAAGTATAAACCCCGTTCCAAAAGGCATTTTCATCACTTATCTGACGAGATGAAAGACGGAGAAGTGAGAACTGGACTTCCCACCGTCGTCTTAGATTTCCGCAAAGAGTGTAGGATAAATCAGGTCGGTGACCACTGTGCGCCGCTGAGACCAGCCGAAACCCTTACCTATGGACTCGTCACGTCAATCGAGCTTCAACTTTCGATTTGTTTGGAATCAAAATCCACCATACCTTCACGTTCTCCTGCGAGGGTGTCAGAAACGGGGTATCTTTCCTCAAAGCCGACGTCATGGGCCCTGTGACGAACTTCGAGTGGCATCCAGCCCACAGCAGCTCTCGCGGAGTCTCACATCGCAAGGCATTCTTAGAGATGAAAGCTAAGGTGAACGAAGACGCCGTACTCAAGCTGTCGAAAGCCACGGGCCAGACCGAAGACGAATGCCGGCATTTTATCTATAAAAGTTACCTAGCATCCCCTTGGTCGCGCCCGCCCTTGCTTGCGTCAACCCAGAGGAGCTGAACGTGGGTGTCGGCGCCAGCAGATTGCCAAGGGCACTGCGGTCATTGTTATTTATGAACAAGGGGAAGAGTTCACGTCGTGGAATATGGAGCATATATGGTTCAGTGGTAATAGGGAGGACGAATGACTTCATCCACTCATCTTGTGTTTGGTGTTTGTGGCCCTGCACTATGCATTTGAAATAACGCCAACCGACGCACTTGGCGCACTTGACGCATGACCAAGTATCAAGGGAGGCATTCAAGACGGACCAGTATAATCAGACTGTATATAATACAGATGAGAAACACTAGAGTCGAGAAATGATGAATGCAGGGCTTCCGATCTGTATTGTGATATATCTCAACTCAGCAGGCTTGCTTAATTCCAGTCATTGATTATCCTGTCATCTTTCGTCGTGAGCCGAAAAAGCAAAATGCTCAACTCATTGCTGTTGAGTCAAGAATCAGACTTGGGCGCCTTATGTAGACGCTTACAGGTATCCTGATGAAGTGATAGCAAGCATGCTCGAGAGCCCATGGCCATCCCACAATAAGTATTCAATGTTGAACGTGATCTTATGCTTCTGCAAATGAAGACCCGAAACCAGCGGAAGGGGTGGTTGGGAACTGAAGAGACTGTATCAAGGTCTAGTTGAACAACTCAGGGGCGATGTGATTCGCGTGAAACCTAGGTGTTGTCCAGCACTTCTCTGCACTGACGGTGCGAATACACCAAGAAGGAATCGAAGCGATAGCAGTGGGTTCATGACCGGGTACTGCTTCGTACCTCATCGATCATAGGCACACTTGAGCGTTCCATCTCACTGAGCGCTGGCATCAACACACAAGAGGAGACTAGCGGATTCACGACAGGACGTGTAGGACACGATCGCTTGCACAATCATATATTCTATGGCGCCATGCATTGCTGTGCCTATAAGGTTAAGTTGTATATAACTTACGTTTCTTCCGCCTCGAGCCAATAACGGAAACAAATCCCAGCCCTCGCACTGTCGAAGTTCATTTCCGCACCTCTGAGAGGTATGCTTATCTGGCTGAAGCCCATGTGATGAGCTTTTGCGGAGAACCACGCAGGAAAATCTTTAAATACTGCCAACTTATTCTTGACGTAATAGTTAACGACCTGTAGTGAATATACAAGACAGCGAAGGACACATGTTGCGTGGCCCACATTCCCATAGTGTCACGTGGAATCCAGGAATACTTTAGGTTGCTGGGTCGTGATTGCTAGTCCGCTTCTGTCTAGAATTCTACTAAACAGGTACCCAGATCCCAACGATTTGACTTGGGACCGCTCATGTATCAAGAATCAGTCGCGATTTTATATGCCGGTTGTATTGATGGCGCCAGATATATTGAGCCTTAGCATATATCAGCCTCCTTTCGCAACGAATGTCTGAACTACACTATAGTTAATAATTCAAGTGAGACACGAGGGTGTCAGTGTAAAGTGTCACCAATTGACAGTCCAGAACATGTTGTTGCTTGGTAGTTTTGGCATATAGCCTGTCCACTCAGTTCAATCTCCTTGAGATTATACCGAGTCAAATATCGCCACTTCACCTTCTGTCGGGGTTTGATTCATGACCAATCCGAATCACCTTAGACATGAAGGACACCCGGACGAGGTGGATTGATGTCATACCAAACCATCACAGCCTCGGACAGTTGAGGACTGGGATAAGCGGGGGAAAATTACTTTTCTTCACTCTCAATCTTTCGTGTCATCGACGTGTTTGATTGCTTTGATTAATTCCATCAAAAAAGTACGATTTATATAGTTTGAGTTGAACACCTATCGCTACTTCTTATGAAGACCGCCGCCAATGTCAGATCTCGACACTTCCCACACTTGATTCCTGGCATGCGTTTCTTTAATATGGTATCTTCAACTCTCGCGGAAACTAAAAAATTCACATCGGAACCCGTAGCGAGAGTCTCACTCACGCTTCCCACGGCGTCAATCACTAACCAGCCACACGCACTCCCCCGCAAAGATCGCCTGACCAAACAGAACCCTTCCCATTAGTCCCAAACCTTTGGTTCAACCCCAAAGACACATCAAATTCGCATGGATAGAGACTGACAGGGCGCCCAGAACCAATTGCTTCTATGCAGCTCACCCAAAAGGGGCGGGACATCCATCCCAATCTCACCTCCCCTCCCTCCTAAAGAAGAACATGACATCAAGTTCCAATGCGGCTTACCTTCCAATCATTGATTGACCCTCCGCCAAGCACTGAATCCGAGCCCGACCCAACAACGTCAAGCCCGGCCAGCAGTGCAAAAGCCCCGATGTTGCACCCGCATCCCGCCCCCACTCGACTTACACGAGGTGACATCGCTCCGATCGGCGGCCAACGCACCAAGTGGTCTGAGAACATCCTCGACCGACAGCGGATGAGCATATTTTGCGATGTGGTGATCGAGATGCGGTGCTTCAATGAACCTCGAGAGCGTGATGCTGGTTTGCCTGCGTCCAGGCAAGGGGAAATCTGACAGAGAACCTCCTCCTGCGAATTACGTAAAGTGCTCACCATATTGGAATACCGAGGAAGAAAATTGTGACCAACTTGGAAGGCAAGTGGAAATGTGTTACGTTAGGAAGGCGCATATGCTGTGTACTGGCGCTTGTTTCCCGTTTGGGAAGGGAATCGATGCTCTCTGGGGAAGGTATCCTGGCCGTTGGGGCAAGTGGCCGACGCTCCTTCAGTTGAACACATGAGGTTGACGCTCAGGAAGAGATTTCAGACACAGTCAAGATGGTATCAAGATATTTCGTGTCATTATTCCATTAGTCCCAGAGCCTTGCGCCCGGACCCCAATCTCTGCCTTCATCTAGGTATATACAAGAACATGATTATGGTCTACTACTGCTGGTGGCCCCCATGACAAGGGGCTGCCGTAAGACCTGTTGTTGCTTAAGAATTATCCCTCCTTCCCAATGCCGTAAATCGCCTGAATCGCCGTTCGACCGTGAGCCGCCGCCATTTTCCGTCGTTAAAGAGTGTATTGGGTATATGCCATATCCGTGATGCTGTCGTAGCCGTGATATATCGTTGGAATTAATCATAAAGGTCATTCGTTGAATTAAATGCTCTCCTCAATGGCCTTTCGGCATGCAGAGCGCGTATATAGAATTGAAAGGAATAGACGGCCAAATTTGCTCATCTGAAGCTCAAGCTCGTCCAACTCAGAGCAGAGCAACGGCACCGAAGAGACCAGCCAAGAAGGCCGCGGCGGGGGCCTTCTGGGCGTTGGCAGCAGCCGTGGGAACAACCACGGGCGCAGTAGACGCGACGGTAGTTCCTGGAAGGGTGACGGCGCTGGTGGTCGGGACGACGACAGTCGAGGGGGCCTGAGTCAGAGTCTGGTGGACAGTGCCGGAGACAGTGACATAGACCCAGGACTTTTGAGTGACGACCGACTCGCCGCCGACGGTGACGGGGATCGTGACATCAACGTGCTTCGTCTTGGTCTCGGGGTAGACTTCAGTGATGGTCTTCACGGCCGTCACGTAAATCTTCTTGGTGTCCGTGCTGGTCACCCAGATGGTCTCGCCGTGTTCAATGGTCTTGTAGGTGGTCTCGGGCTTGGTGATTGTCTCGTAGACCTCAGTCTCAACATGCTTGGTGGTCTTGAGAGTGGTGTAGACGTCGACCGTGGTCTGAGCCTTGGTCACGATGGTGCTCGTGGTGGTGTAGACAATTGTTTGGGTGTGTCCATCAACAACCTTGGTCTCGGTTACTGGACATACGGATGTAATAGTCACGTAGTCTATTTCATGAGAGGTCTGGGTAACGTCCGGGAGCTTCTCAGTCTCATAGACCTTGGTCGGAACTTTGGTGACGATGACGCTCGTCTCAGTTACGGTCGTCGTGAAAGTGTGGCCGGGCTCCTGGATCGTCTTCGTCTGTTTGGCTCGTTAGAAATGTATCCCTGCACCAGCGGCTGTTTTGACTTACGATAGGGAAATATTTCGTCAGAGTGGTCAGTTCGTTGTCCTTTCAGAATGTTAGCAACAGGTTCGAAGTTGTACTTTGCACCAGCCGATGCTTACAGTGGCGGTGACGACGGCAGTAGGGCCGGGAACAGTCTCGTAGACCTTGGTGGGGACCTTCGTAACAATTGTCGAGAGCTCAGTAGTGGTGATGGTGTGAGTCTGTCCCTCCTCAGTGATCGTTTTTGTCTATTGAAATGTCAACAAAATTGTATCAAGGCTTCAAGAATTGATTCGACTGACAACTGGACAAAGAGAAGTTATTGTAACGTAAGAGAAATCCGTCTCAGTGGCGTAGTCGGTAGGGCCCGGGACGGTCTCGATGATCACAGTCGGGACCTTTGTGACGATGGTTGAAGTCACAGTCTCAGTTTCATAGTATGTGGTTCCGGGACCGTAGTGGGTCTTGGTCGTAGGGCACAAGGTTGTGATTGTTGTCTCAGTCACCGTCGTGATCGTCTTCGTCTTGTCCTTGCCGTGGTCATGGTCGTCGCCGGTGGCGATGGCGGTGGCAGCCAGGGCCAGGAGGGCAGAAGTGTACTTCATGGTTGCGGGTGGGGCGGGTTGGGGTTGAGAATAATCAACGAGAGATACTCCTTGAAACGATGGTAGGAGGAGGAAAGAGTTGCGACTTGAGCGAGAGTCTCTTAAGTAACCTTAACGACTGAGTCACTTGATAGCACAACGAGATGGTTGGCTAGGAGATGGAGAGAGGCTGGAGAGAGCTGCAAGAGGATGAAGAGTCCAGACGGAAAAGGTTCAGGAAAGCAGGATGGCTGGTATGCTTATATCTTGAGAAGGACCAGAAGCCCGGCCTGCCCGGACCTTCTGCTTCCTACCTGCAGACAAGCAGGAAAGGATGTGAGAAAATGCGGAGGTCGCGATGACATCTTTCGGTCGACCAACAGGTCTCGTCGATCTCCACAGCGGCTTGCATTGGTCTTGGGCCATGTGGACAGCAGACAGGCCACGGTCTGACCCATGAAAGAGACGATGGGTGGAGGGACAGGGAATAGTTGCCAAGTCTGTGATACGAGGAAAGGCGATCTTGGAGATGCAGACCAGCAGTGTGAGAGAGTCTAGAGCTCTATGCGTGGCTGGAGAGGGGCCTCGTTGCGTGAGTTATGCAGAGATGCCCATGGTGTGAACAGATGAACGAAACAGTCTCGGCCGAATGGCGACACAGTTGGATTGACCAACACGCAGAACACAAGCCATACGCCATCCGGTGTGCGTAGCGCCACTGCAAGTAAGAGAAGAGGTTGGACGACGACAACAAGGCTTGACAAGGTTCAGCATTACCCATGTCAGATTGACAGTCAGACTGGTAGCTTGTTCGATGGCAACAGCGAATGAGAGAGACCGAGGTAGCTGAACAGGGCCGATGGCGTCGGATTTGCAGAGACTAGGCAGACCGCCCTGGCCCCTGTCAATGATGCCGCCTAGGCGTTGAGGCGGACGCGATGCTCGAACGTGCAGGTCTCCATGACTGGCCGCTTGTTGTCGGGCACGGCCGGCCTTCACAATGACACACAACTGCGTATGTGTAGTTAATATAATTGTCTCTTATGTGGTGAGCTTTCCGGGGTCACTCAGCCCAATCGTGGTCATAGGAATCGCTGCAGGCTGCGACAGAGAGGCAATGCTGCTTTGCCAGGGCTTTTTGCTAACTCTGTCTGACCAGCAAGCTGAAGATGCTGGCAAGGCAGCACTGCAGAAGCGTGACGGTGATGTTTGCCAGCGATCATCGTGCCCCTCCTTGTCACCGTCAAGCTTGTAATTTCAATGTCAAGCGTTATTCGTGGGCTACAGCCTGAGCTTTTCACGGATCCGAGTCGTCGAAATGGAATTGACGCTTTAGGGACGCGGCTCATTCGTATATTTGATAGCAATGAGCCGAAGCTGTCTATCCTCTTCTAGCTGCATATGTTTGTTAGACTTGCCAGCTAGGTATGAGGCAGTTGGAGTGAGGTACAAAGATTCCCGTCGTTGGACAGAGAACTGTCCTTGATGTGTGTAGAGGAGGGCTCGTGTCCAGGTCGTGGCACTTGGCCAAGGATCTGCAGCCACGGGAGCCGACCAATGAAGAAACGCATGATGCTGCAGTCTAAAATCCTTGGTGTACAGGAACGCGTCCAACCAGTGAGGTGAACCAGGAGCGGACGAGGTACAAAACTTGATTTGGTGTGGGCGCCAAACTTTGTGGACGAGCCGCGAACATGGTAACCAGGCCAGCGGCGGATAGCACCTAGAGTCCGGCAGTCGACAGAGGCTCCAAGTTGTGCTTCCCATCCCACTTCGGGTCCCCAGATGTGGCTGGTGATGTCAGCTTGAAGATGGGTGAGATGATAGTCGAAGGCTTTCCGACCAGACGCAGCCAAGACTGGCGCACTCGCGTGTGATCCGATAATCCGACGCGTCTGTCGCTTGACATGCGAATTCTCGGCAGAGTTCAGAATTGCCGTTGTTGCCCGAGCATCATCAGCGATCGCCCTGGCTCCTCGCAGTTTTCCGCGGGGCATGCTTGGTCGCCCGAGCTAGCCTGGCCGCCGTGGATTGATGTGGTGTTTGCTAACAGGAACAGCAGCACTTGCCAATAGCTCACCGGATGAAAGTCCCGGTAGGGCAGCTAAGGCAAGGACCCAAGAAGCCGGCGACTCTAGAGTGGGCAGATGGGGCCTGACGGATGGAACGCGCCATGCTGGATCGGGAATATTGGACGTATGTTGGTCGACGAGCTTTAGAAAAATGGATGACTCGACTGGTGAGATGCTGGAGCTTGATTGCGGCCAGCGCACGAAAGGGTTGTCGCGGCAGAGCTCTCGAGTCCTTGCAAGTTGCACGAATAAGCTGCGGGTTGGTGGCACCACAACATGGTGCTGATGTTCAAGGCGAGGTGCGCGGCCTAGGCTGCTGACGGTCAGGGAACAGGGAGAACCTTGAGACTACGGCCTTGCATGTCATGTCTTTTCGTCTCGTGAGGCCTGCGTGTTTGCGGCGCCGTTTCTGCGGTTCCTCCGCGGGCGCTGCTCTTATGATCTCTTGAAGTTGCGCAGCGTTCGTGCCCGCTTCAAGACCTGCATTGTCTTAGTTGCGCACTTGAAAATGTTGTCCACGGCAGGGCTCGACACCCGAATGTTCCGATCTCATATCCGAAGGGCACTTGACAAGACTGCGCTGGCATATTGGCTAGTTGTTCGAGACCATCGATAGGGTCAGTCGTTGTGACCAAGTCTCTCCGGTAAGGAAGGGCGACAGCACGCATGGCGGGGCGGGGCGGCGTGGCAGACTTTCAGCGGGCTTTCGATGGCTGGTGCGATGATGGCTTCGTCGGGAGCGGCACAGATGCCTAGGGCAAGGTAGGATCAGGAACTGGCTGCAGGCTGGATATGCAGAGGACGACGCCGGGCAAGGGGACAAAGGCGGGCAATGTGGGTTGTGGCGCCTACGGTTGTCGGTGTAGGCGTGATGGTGTGCGTGGGAAGACGGACTGGAGGTGTGGGGAAGACATGGAATATTGGAACCAAGGCGGGAATAGCCTGTAAGAAGTGACGAACAGGCCGGAGAGAAAGCTGGGAAAGTTGGAGCGAACGAACCAGAAGGGCGGGATGGGCGAGGATGAGGAGAGAATACCACGGCGGGATGAGAGGGGCAGAGGAACAGAAGACGTGGGTAAGAGAGAGAGGTTGAGCTGAGCGAGGTGGTGGTGGTTGCCATCTCAACCATGCATCCTGCTGTCCCGGTTCTCATGCGACATCCATCCCATCTCATGCTTCCCGACCTCTCTCTGTGTGCTGTGTGTGCAGCATTTGGCATGTCCTTTCGGCCCCCAAAGACCAGCAGTTCGCCCGTTGACCGCACTCTGCAGTGAGAGGGAAAAGCATCTGGACTCCAGACGCCTTTTATGCAAGCCACATGCAAATCGAACAAGATGTGCGTTTCCTGCCATGCACAACGCACTGGGCTGCATGTCCAAATTGCTTATACGAGCAACAGACCTGGGGCGAACAGAGGAAACAAAACGTCTTGTGGACAGAATAAGCATAAGACTCGGCGGGGATTACTGGCGGGGGATTTGCATCCAACTGTCACCGCAGATCGTGATGGCCCTCCTCAATGCCCCATCACATCCCCATAGCGTATCCGTAGCCCCATACCTAGGTAGCCCCTCCCGGCACAATGCCCCTCGCCCTAAACTCCAACCTCTTTAGCGTTCCAAACTCTACTTTTCCGTGGTATGGTGCACCAACATCAGCGCCCGATTGCCTCTTACCAGCCACGACGCAGTTTATTCCGATGTTTCTCGATGACTACCGTGAAAGAGCGTGACATCTGCCATGAGCAGCCACACCTCGTGTTTCCACCTGTAGCGCCATCGTGCCATCTCATCCTAAGCCCGAGGACTGTGCGCCAGTGCACCGACCTTACTTTAATCTGTGTCTGTGCGCTGTGATGGATCCGACAATAGGTACGTATTCTTTCCTCTTCGCTTCTTTCCATGGAAGTGCTCTGTTCCCTGCTCAACCTCTGCTCTTCCGCTTCCCGTGCCGCTTCCTCTCGGATCAGCTCTTCTCACCTTGCGTCATCGCCAACACTTCGGCTATTAGCTGCCTTCGGGTTGCTTGAGAAAGCCAACAACGCCAGTCATAGAAAATCCCTCACCGAGGCACATCAATCCTACCTGTTGACTAATTGGATCCAGACGCTGGCCAAGGAAGCCAACAGCTGCATCAATGACAGGAATCTCATGCCTTCATTGTTGAATGCAGGTCTCACCCCCAACCATTTTTCTTTTCGAGCCACTAGTTCGCTCAGTCAGCTCAGACACAGCCTATTTTCCCCCGCGAGCCTAGCAGCTGCTCCCCGCGCTTGACTCAGTCGTGACCTCTCCTCCCGGGTAATGTCTCGCGTAGGCCGTTCTCCCTCAGCCAGGCCGATGTTGCCTTGAGGCTGTCTGCAACTGCCTTCTTCCCACCACGAGGATCGCCACGAAACAGCCCGAAAGCCCCAGTCAACTTATGGGCCCTCAACCAAACATCGGCTGCAGTGGACGCATGATCCTCGCCGGGTTCCAAGACCTGTGTTCAGTGGTTCCGATGTCCCGCCTTTCCCGCTCACTTGATCCACTTTAGCCACTCCTTCATCCCCACGGCGCCTCTTACTGGCATTGGGACTAATACTTGCCATACCAGGAAGCCTTCTCGCTCGTCGAGAGACGGCATAGAGTTCTCATACAGCTCCACCTTTTGACCGCGTTCCTGATCATTCGGCTTCGGCACATCTTGGCAGAAACATCGGCGATGGTCTTGGTTTCTTAGAGCCTCGTTCGATTAACACGTCCATCGGTGGAGACTGGTATGTGATGGGCTGTGATAAATGCGAGGCATTGCATTGCCTGCTCTTATGTCGCGCGCCTCAACGAATCCCTCTTATGGGCTCATGAAGATCGACGATGGTGGAGGGAGAAGACGAAGAAGCCGTCGTCCTCTGCCTGAAGACAGCTGCATAGTGTGCGCTTGAACAGACTGGATCAGGCCCATGAACTTATAGAGACGAGTTGGCGCCATTTGAAGGGTGCCTTTTGAAATGATGCTGGTGAAGTAACAACTCCGCCGCTCACAGAACTGAAATGATATCACGAGGGCTTTGCGAATCCACACCCATGTAAATCCGTTATCGTTTAAGGCATTTGAGGCTATCCTATGGATCTCACCGAAGCCGCGAGCAGATAATAAATTGCTACCCATAACCGTGAATGAAGGGTTCTCAGGTTTGATCCATCAACTAGAAATCTCTGAAAGGTCTCCACAAAGCTTGAAAGCATTTGATAAGTTGCCACGATTCTCACAGACTGTGAGTGACTTCGTTTGCAACGTAACAATCAACGCAAGTGAAGATACAGGAAATTATCTCTGAACTAAAGCTCATGCTATACTTCAAATTCCACTTTGAAGTATGATCATCCCGCGCACTAGAGCCTTGCCACAATGGGGCACCACTGAAGCAGGAAAGATGACCTACAGTCATCAACAAGTATATGAGTTGTTCCAAATCGTATCGCTTTGAAACATGAACAAGATCAGAGCCAATATGGTTTGAATCAGATCAATTCAATCTCTAGCCTTACGAGTTGCGGACACGTTTGTGGTCCGTCACAAGTAGAACGTACAGCATGCTTCATCATCAGCTGAGCACAACGGCTGCCTCTGCCATCGGTCAGCATTTCTGTTGGCCGCTTGTTCGCACCTATCACGTTGAATAGTAAACTCTACCATTTGATGATGAAAGCAAAAATGATATCGGACAAAATCTCTAAGTGGCTGATTCAGTTTCGAGGTACGGTCGACTCAAGCACGGCTGTTTAAAGAGGGATGGAGGACATTGCGTTGTGGCTAAGATTTGGTTGAGCTCGTTTATATGCGGAACGACCACTTGGATAGAAGCATTGCGGCAAATGGACTAAGACAATTGGTGCGAAGATACGGAATATGATCATAATGCTTACTGCCGTGGCACAGGGGCAATACTAAGTCTTCGCAATGTTGCATCTTACTTGAACACTACCGCTACGACTGCTAGTGCAAGCGATGGAAACAGACGAGACCCCATAGAAGCTAAGTTGAGAATACCAATCCTCCTCCTACATGCGCCGGAATATATGACCTGCGGCGAGCAGTGCGGACATCTCGCGAGTATAGAACTCCGTCTTCGTCGAAACCCGGCGGCCCCACTCGGAGCCGAGGTCCGAAGCTCGTGCGGAGATCAGCGGTAAATAGTGGGGCTGCCGAGGCACTCGGGCTCGGGGGCTGGCTTACACACTTCAAGTGGTTTACTAAACACAACTACCGCGCAACTGTTCTTGTAGACTCTCTGAGTTCCTTAATTTGCATCTTCACTTTCTCTATCAAGAACTCTTCAAGAACATGGCACGCCTTCCGTATCCCGACCCCCAAGCCAAGGGCCTAAACGTCCTCAAGCAATTCGCCCACGCCCCGGCCACGGCGAAGCACTGGGGCAGCATCGGCGCAGCTCAATTCAAAAACTTGGAACTCTCCAACAAGAACCGAGAACTGGCGATTCTTCTCAGCACGGCAAAGTTCAGGTCCACGTACGAATTCTCGCACCATGTCCCGGTGTCGACCAAGGAGGGCGTGACCGACGCGCAGCGCGAGGTTCTCATTCAGGCTGGAAAGCAGAGAGGCTTCTTAGCAGGACAGGAGAGTTCTAAAAAATTGGAGGGTCTGTTTACGCAGAAGGAGAGGGCGCTGCTGGTGTTCCTCGAAGCTGTCATCGAGAGCCCCGAGGTGGATGATAAGGTGTTCGCGGGCGCGAAGGCCGAGCTCTCGGACCGTGAGATTGTTGAACTCATCACCCTCCAGGTAAGGTTCCATTGTCGATCCCTCAAAGATTGTTACTGACTAATCAGGGCTTCTACTTTACGTTTTCACGTATGACAACTGTTTTGAATATCGAATTGGATAGCTTTGCAACGCCGGCTAAGCTATGATATAAGAAATATTAATGAAGATTGAGCTCGAGAGGCGAGATGTATTTACAACAAGGCAGTGTTAATGGACCTACCAAGTTAGATATCTCAAGATGACTCGATTCGTCACCATGAGCTTCAAGGAGTTTAAGGTTACCCTCATTCAACAAATGCGCATTCATCTTCTACCTTTTGGGCCCAGCCACATCCTGTTTGTGGAGGTGGGCGCCATTTGCGCCACCCTATGAAAATTCTTTTATACTTTGATAGATGCCTACTACTAAAGTATCGTGATGCTGCTGATGATGATTAGGATTAAAAGGTGCTAGTTCAGTTTTCAGTCCCATGACCAGTATTGAGCTTTGAGAGGCGTCGAACTAGAGGATGAAATGGAGTTTTCATTATTTCAATGATTGAAGCTGTTCTGAATGAACCATAGTGGGAGCACTTCTTCCGCTGAACAGGCTCACACGCACAAACATTTCGAACAATTGGCCATCGTTCACCAACCAACAGTGTTCCAGCTTATAATTGATCTTCGGTTGGTGGAAGACATCACTCAGAGATGGATCACTGGTGGTCGGCGATCCTCAGGAGCTTAGTAGTCTTGCATCGTAGATACCGAGGGTTGGCTGAACCTCCTCGAGGAGAAATAGAGGAGGGTGCATTCTCTTGGGCCTTTTGGGTCAGCAGCGGCCTTCTCGAAACCCATCCATTTATGTCACGATTTCCTTACACATTGCCCGCGGCCGCAGTAAGTGTGTCGGAGTCATGCGGCGAGGAGCTGTCGCGGCTGCATAAACGCAGCGCCACCAAAGCTGAGAAAGGACTCTAACCCATTTGTGCAATTGCTTGCAGTCGTCAAGCCCCTTGTTGGGGCTGGGGTATGGGGCTTTGGGGAGGAGCTTCACAGGTTCCATGACGTATTCGTACCCATAATAACACCATACGAATGAATATCAGCGAAGTGCTCATACTGGATTTACCTACTGTGTACCCCCTTGTAGGATGGGCTATGAAACTCCCTCAACTTGCACGAATATCGACCTCGTGGGTTCAATCTTGAGCTGCTCATCATGCAGATTTCTTACCTGCATGACCGACACTGGTGCCTCACACAATCACGAGATGTGTACTCTCGCACTCAACAGAGACACACACTCTCTTGTCTTGTTCTTCTCGAGTCCTTGGGACTTGGGAACACCCCTGCTTTCACAGTCCGCATACCGGCAGATAAAGACTCACGGACTTTTGCCAAAACACTTCGTGACACCTACCAACGGAACCTCACTCGATTCGGAAGGTTCTTCCAAACCTATGTTAAATTACAAGAGCTGACAGTCTACCGAGTGGCACTACACGACATTAATGTACCCAACCTCGACAGCTTGCCAACCACCAAAGCTCTCGTCAAGAATGCCTTCCGCGATGAGGCGCTCACGGCGGCCTTGAGGAACCCCGAACACATGTGCTGGTCATGCCATAACTGCCTCTTTGGTCTCTACGAAAACTTATTTGTCAGAATCGAAAAGCGTGACGGCCGGATACGTGTGCCGATGTACGCTTTGATGATCCGATGGGAGACAAGGCCAATCGTGGACGCGCTTCTCTTCAGTCTTGTATCCATCGGCGCCATCTTTCTGGCCGAGTCTGCCCATCTTGTCCTCGATTTGTAACAAAAGCCGGTGTAACTGCGCTTAACTCGAGGCAAATCTCATGTCTTCAAGAAGGACGGCAGCTAAGCAGCGTCACACAAACAACGAAGAATGGGGAGGGCATCATGCATGATAACCTACGCGAGGACGGGAGCTAGACTGTATTTTCAAGGGGCGGGAAAGCCTAGAACAATTTCTACTCTGATGCACGTTTTACGAAGCAGAAAAGGATATTGGCTCAGACGAGTAACATGGACGGAAGACATGTTGACCAGGATCATTCCATTGCTTCACAGACTACAGCATGTAAAGTAATGGACGGCACGGTGGAGAACACGAGAAAACTAATTCATTGTGTTTTCTTTCTTATAAACGATAGCCTTTTGGTCACAAATGGCAACATCTCTTCAGTGATCATGACTTCATTGGCGAACGCTCTGTGATTGTAGAGGTCCCGACAAATCGTGCCAACAATTCCTAGATCACACGCTCGCCCACGACAGCGCTACTGAATTTAGAAGACATAATGAATTGAATACAGTTTATTTAAACGTACTCATAAGTGAAAAAGGGGTGACATTCAAGCGCTGCTCTTATACATAGACACTGGCTGCTACTTTATCTATTTATAGAGCCAACATCGGCAGCACCGAGAACGATTCAGGCCAAACCCATAATTTAAGCTATCACAGCATGAAGGGATCATGCATCATTGATTGCGTCTAGTACACCTTCACCAACATCTCGAAGTGCAGAAAGCTGCTCTAGATTATATGTCTTGGCTAAAGACGCATGCGACACCGAGTGGGTGTGTTGCACGCATCACCGCGGCCAACTCCGGTGGCATGCAGGGGCTTGCATCCAGAATCCTATGGGTATACTCTATTGCTAGACTACCTGTTAAAGTCATGGAGACGTCTGCCATGTAAAGGTGAGCAATGATAACTCTAGGTGCGCGTTGATCGGCTCGTAGGCCTCATTGGCAAGTCCATGTAACGTTTACGTGGTCTAAGAACAGCCCCTGAGACTTTTGGTAAGCCTTGGCAACAATCGTTCTTGAATCGCTCCATCAACCTCCAGATATGTGCCAGTATCTAGATATTCCGAAGGGTGTCTGATACACGCTGCAACTGCAATGGCTAAGCTAACGAGCACTCGTCGCAGTTCGTCAACTATGTGTTATCGAAGTATGAATAATCTGAAGAGGGAGACGAGCAGAAACAATCGTTACCGAAATAGTGTCAAATATCTGCTATCATAGTAACGGCATCACTAGCTTCTCGTAAGGCTCGCAAGTACTCTGGGAACATGCTTCGGCTGATGCGGCGAATTGGCTGGTTGACGAGGGGATCTCATGACCGCTGGGCGATACTTTTTATGCCAAGGTGCTGGCAGTGACTGGAAATGTGCAGTCAGTCTCTCTAGCCTCGTTTATGTTAAGATATAAAGGGATAGCGGAACGTTTCATGAAGCTTTCAAGCAGGCACCAATGCAGCTCTAGCTCGTCTAAGTCGTTTCTCCGAAGAAGCCAAAGAACATGTTTCAAGCTCAGCGAGCATCAAGAACGAATCTGCGTCAAACCTCAAGCGGAGGCTTTCCTCTCTGTTCGTCATCTCTAGTGTTATCCGTATATACGCTTCATCATTCACGGCCGTCTCTCATTACTTCATCACAGGCAGCTCATCAACTCCCTCACACCTCTCCAGACTCTCTCCCACCACCTCTCCCTCATCCCCAATCCTCTTTCATCGAACAACCAAGTCCTCAACCTCTGCAAGTCCCACCAGTCCCTCTCATCCACAACTCTCCCCAAGTCCCCATCATCAAATGCAATGCCTCTCCATAGCAGCACGCCCAGAATCTGGGCCCATCTTGCCCTCTTCAAAACGCCCTCATCGTCAACCACTCTTCCAACCTCCTCCCAAAAGAAGTCTCTCAATTCTCTGGCTTCAGGGTAATATTCAAATCTACTCCTTCCAGTTTGTTCGTCAACAATGACATCTTCCCCGAGAACCTCTTCAAGCCCGTACATCCCCACCCCAAAAGGCAGCCACTCCGCCTCGGCCCAGTCAATAAGCCCAACCACACCTCCATCGTCCTTCACCATGATGTTGTCAGACACAAGATCGCCGTGGGTGACAACCCACCCGAACCCCTCGACCTCATCCATCTGCTTCATAACCCTCTTCACAACACCCCTAATCTCCCTCGGCAGCCCCTTCGCCATAACATCCAACCTCCATCGCAAGCTCCCACCAATCTTCCCCTTCACCACCGCCGCAGCATCCCGTCTCCCCCTCCACGAATCCGCAAACATCCCCGCGAGATCCCCCACAACCCTCCTCCGCATCTCCCGCTTCAAACCATTATCCCCCCTCCTCAACTCCGTAAGAGAAACACCACCGACCCGTTCAACAACATACCCAACCAACCTCCCCTCAACGACACCCAGCTCCTCAACAACCGGCACCCCAACCCCTCCCCCCAGAATCTTCCTCGCCTCGCCGCACATCCCGACGTCAATACCGTGCTTCCTCGGCCTGAACTGCACCAACCTCTCATCGCCAACCTCACACCCCGAATCCCGCCTCTCCTCCCCCTTTCCCAAAGGAACAAGCAGGAGCGTATAAGAACAATACCCCTGAAACGGCGCGACCACAGCCTCGCACCCGGGAAACAGCCCCCTCGCGAACTCGTGCATCCGCGGCACCGCCTCCTCCGCGCTCAACCCGCACCGCGCAAGGAACGCAGCGACCTTGCGCGTCTCGTCGGCACCGACGTCAATGGCAGTCGTCATATTACGGCAGTCGCAGGTGCGCGCGCTGGCATTTCGGGGTGGTGGTTCTCACTCATCAAAAGAAACCAGGTGATGATGGATGAGGTGAGGTTTTTTAAGGTTTTTTTTTTGGATTCCTTTCCCTCAGCCGCGTCCCGAAAGGAGGGTGTGGTCTAACTAGGTTCACATGACACCATCAGCAATCAGCTCCAACGCCGACCGACGTCTGCAGGTTGGAAGGGTGAGTGAGGGGGGGCGCGGCCGGACCGGGGCGGCCCACTTCACCCGACCACACCACTTCAACGACACCCGCACGTGGGGTTGATGACATGTCATCCGCCGTCGCCCGGTCTGGATTCATCATGCCGCGTCGCCTTAGGTTAGCACTCAGATATCTCCCTCAGTCACTGGCAAGATCACGCGTGAAAAGAATTGTGAAATGGTAAGTTTGAATTACTACCAATGTCTTGTCTTGACTTGGGGCTTTAGAAAAATGTTCTAGAAGACAAATGAAGTTGGTTTGGAAAAAGAAGAATCCCCACCAAAGAAGAGAAGAAGAAAATAAAAAAGAACAATTCCGTATTTATGCCCGTTTCCTTTACTCCATGCGAAGGGTATATAATTGATGCGCAACCCTACGGATGCGCATGCATGCTTGTTTGACGGAGCCTGCTTCTATCCATCGTACACTTTTGACGGCTTTTCAGGAAGGTGGGCGGCTCGGATTAGCGTCGTAGGTTGCGGCAGCCTCAACTCGGCTTGCGCCGGCGTGACTTTGTCCATGCATCCTGTCCTCGGGAGACGCAGCTCTTGCTATCGTCAAGCCCTGTAGGACGTCGAAGTTGCCGATTGGAATTCGGTGTCGATAATTCCACCCAAACGCCTCGTGCCCACGTCCTCGCCGACTTGACCCGGCTCTGCCTGGCGTCCGACTCTATGCTTTTCGGCCGTTACTGATATTCGTTACACGCGCATTGCAGCGCACTCGTCGCCCGACAAGGCGAGTCGTTTATTTGCGGGCCTTGCGGTCCAGCTCGACCTTGCTGTACCACGCAGCACCGAGCATCGTCATGAGCATGCCAGTGCCGTTGAAGAGGTGGATCTCGACGCTGTCGAAAGCGACGATGCCGAGGAGGACAGTGAGGCACTGCTTGAGGTTACCGCAGACACTGATGGTCAGGGCACCAGCGACCTTGTTCGTCTGGAAAGAGGCGACGTTGAGGGCGAACGCGAGAGCGCCGTTGCCAGCGATGGCGATGAACGTAGCAAAGCCGAGCTCGCCTCCAACGACCATATCGCGAAGCTTGGTCAACTCGCCGGCGGCCACGGCACAGGCCAGGGACTGCATAGCCGCGAAAGGCGACATGCGCAGCAACACCTCCATGGCGGGCAGGGCCAGGGGGCCGGTCATAATGCGGTTAGTCGCAACGGTCTGTGAAAGTGTTCGTCAGCGCCTCATTTCATGCATGAAAGTAAACTGTAAATGGGCTGAAGGTTTGGCCATCGGGTTTCAGAGGCGGCGGGGACGACGGGTCCAATTGGAACAGCCACTCTCCGCGCGCGACTCGACAACTCAAAAAGCTCGGATGATGGGCGGGTGATTGGCGAACCAAAATTAACATACCTTAACCGCAGCAAGCATGACACCAGCAAAGGTGAGCAGGAATCCAAGATCGGTGAAGGTGTACTCGCCGACCGTCGTCAGGGCGGCACCGATCATGACGGGAACAAGAGTGAGATAGGTCATGTTCTCGTAGGTGCGGCCAAAGATCGTGCGGTAGATACCGACAGTGAAGACCGGGACGGTGGTTCTGAGGACCTGGTAGAATGCTACCGAGACCATGGCACTGTTCAGGGGAGTTAGCATTATGCTTGCATGAAGGCTTGGCCCCGCCTCATCCGGAGGCGGAACCAGCGGGATCCCGCGAGACGCCGCGCGGCGTGCCCGGGAGGAATCTGGATGCTTACAGCGAAAGGTTGGAGACGGCGATGTTGGTGGTGAAGAGGAGAGAAAACGCCAGGAGGATGAGGTTCTCACGGCGTCCCAGGTGGGACATGGTGAAGTAGCCTCCCTTCAACAGACCGAAGCATCCCAAGCTCGCGCACGTGGCGTGGATGCAAGTGAGAAGCCATGGGAAGGGGAACTGGGCAGAAAGTCAGTGAATGCCTTTTTTTGTGAGTTGGTGAATGATGCATCTCATCTTGGCAGAGCTCCCGCCCGCGGAAGCTTTGCCAAGACTGAGAGGGAATCGAGGAAGCCACGTACGAATCCTAGGACCAGCTTGTTGTAGAGAGTCAAAATCAAGCTGAAGAAAAAGTAGGCGCACAACCAGGCGTACTTGACATTTGGCGAAATGGTGTACTCGACGGGGTTGTTGTTGTTGGTCTTGTCTTCTTGTGCCTGCTGTTCGGTAGCAGGGCTTGGGGCGGCCTCGAGATCGTAGCTCTCCTCGACGCGCTTCTCATCGCCGTTGAGGAGACCATGGCCCTCCTCACTCCGCCGGGCCTCGCTCTTGAAGTTGTCGGCCATTTCTTCGGTGTGTTTTTCAGTTGCTCGTAGAAGTCGAGAGAGTTGGGTCGTTTCTCGTTCGTCGGAAGGTCGAAATGTTATTTTGTTTATAGGCCGTGTGTCCGCCGCAAAGTGCTAAACCCTGGCTGCGAAGGGGGTGGTAATGGCTGACGACTGTCCAAGTTTCACGACGCAGATCGGTCCCGGGCGTGGGGAGTTTGGCGTTCAAAACGGGCGTGCGTAAGTTGTCGAGCTTAAATAATCGGACCAACAAGCGACGAGTGGAAGAAATGACTGTGTGTTGTATCTGTCGAAAATGCCGGAAAGGAAAAAAAATGAAGTAGAGGTCCAAACGAGAGGCAGAGCGTCGGGAGGGTGAGTGAGCTCGAGGGGGTGAAGGAGGAAAAATAAGAGCCGATCGGGAGCTGCAGGTGCAGAGTGCAGGCAGGCAGGTAGGTAGATAGGTAAGGCAGGCAGGTTGCTGACGGGAGACAGGAGGCGAGGGTGACAGCAAAGGGTGTTTGTTCAGTGGAACAGGGACAAATGAACCCAAGACTTCGGATCGCGGCGTTGCAAGGCAGTACCTAAATCCGATGCACCAATGTTAATGTCGAAACCCAGGAGAAGGAAGAGCCTGGGAGCAGGGGGGGGTGGGCAAAAATAAGGATTGGGAGGGAAGGACAGGAACGACAAAAAACGTGTGGAGAGAGAAGGACTGGAGTGGCAGAGCAGCAGAGAAAGCAACGGTAGAAAAAGTGAGTGGGAATTGAAGTGGGAAAAAAGAAGAGGGGCCCCGACGAGGGTGCTGGTCACGACGTGGGTTGGTTTGCTTGGTGGTGGTTCCCCTGGTGGAGGCACCGTGGGCGAGAGAGGGGAGGGGGGGAAGGACAAGAAGAGGAACGAGAGGAAGCCGAGATACTCAAACGGGCATCTTTCTCGCTTCCGTGCTTGGCATCAATGACGTTTCGGCTGGCGGCATTTGCCTCTGGCTCCTTGCTGCCGCTCTGCTCTGCTCTGCTCTGCTCTGTCTTTCAGTCGCTCCCTGTACTTGGCTGTCCCTAAGTACGAAAGGTACGGTGCTTTTCTGGCCGTGACTGTCACCAGATGCCGCATGGCAATTTCTACGGCTCATCTCGACGGCAGAAAGAGCAAATTACGAACACACGTAGGCTCAAACCCGGCCCCGCGACGATAGGCCAGCTTAGGTAGGGGTAAGGTGGTGAATCAAACCTCATAAACTGCTGCTCTCGTGCCTTACTTCCGTTGACTTACGTGGAGAGGGAGGATGAGCACACGCGGACGACGTACGCAGCAATAGCCCAGCCACAGACTCAGAGTCAGGTCAACTCAACCCGATGGGTTAGAGATGGTCACAGATGAGCAGCATCACGGCTCGCCGGCCTTCAAGCTCCAGGGGACGCGGCGTTTGGGGGTTATTACGCCGCAAACTCTGGCCGTCCGCTCCAGTCTCGATGCTTCAACACCATCCGAATAGCCGTAGTCTTGAAGCTACCGGCCATGCTATGAGGCCTTTTGGGGGGTGATGCGGATGCCGATAGCGCGTGTATGTGTGTGTGATGTACATTGAGCTACCTGCTACCCATCTTACCCGCCGCTACTGGCTTGAAGCAGAAGCTGCCGCCCGCCGTTTGAGCCGTTGGATCTGATTGCAGCGCGCACTCTACCTCGAAAAGGCCCGTACGATATCCGTAAATGCCTTAATTACTCTGCGTCCGTCGTGCTGCTTGCTTGCTGTTTGAAGTTTCCCGTCCCAACTCGCCAGCCGCCCCGCGTCCAGAAGGGCCGTCCTCCGATAAATAAAGGCGGCGGGCCTTCACTCTACCGTGGGCACCACTGCTGCCACTGTCATCATCTATCCTCATCTCTGGTCTTGCACTGACGACAGCGCGTGCGGTGGAGGACGCCCCTCTGGCAGGTCTGGGACAGAGTGCTGGGGGAGCAGATGTGGCACTGGCACCGACGGCAATGCGCGGTAAGTAGCGAACGGTGGGCGGGCTCTCTTGTCGATTCTATGGGCTTGGCTCCGCCAGAAAGGTACTTGGCCCTGGTCTCCGTCCGAACTGAGCTTGTCTTGGGAGGGCCCCTTGGCAGCCGCGTAAGCCTGGGCCCTGATTCATCCTGGTGCGACCGGATGGCAGGGGCTTACTGGTAGCGAAACGGGGCCAGTTAATAAGGAGACGGGGTCAGATACAGTGTTTTTTTAGGTGCCATCGCGGGATGGGAAAGTGGGAGGGCCGGGGTTGGGGCACACAATCACCGCTCCCAGACCGGGGTCGGAGGGTGACGATGGGCGAAGAAAAGGAACATGATGATGCCGTCTAGAACTCTGGATGGACCGGAGTGATTGGGATGATTCTAAGATGAGGCCTGCCTGCCTGGGGTACGTATACACAGAACGGAGTTCAAGCAGTGTTAGATAATCCACGATACGTACCGTTTTAATCGGTCTGGATTCTCAACTCTGAGACGGCGGACGGCGAACGGCACGCGCCCACCAACGTTTATTTTTTATGGGCCTGCCAGGTGCGTTTCCAGAAATTCCAGGTCCTTCCGGTCTGGGATTCGACAACTGGGGCGGCAATCATTCTGGCGAAAAAGCTGCTTACATGATGCCAACTTTGGATCGAGGACGTCACAGTCTACAGCACAGCCAGTCACAAATAGGAGCTTCACTGGCTCATCAAGGCAGAGGCGGCGGAAACAGTGGGGGCAGAGCGAACCACCCGCCAAGGGGCGCGTGGGTAAAAGAGTCATTATCACTGGCCGATCTCATTTAAATGCGGCTCTGGGCATGGACAAGCATCCAAGAAGCAATTGCCAGGACAGCTTGATAGATTGATAGCGGAAAGCAACGAATATTGAGCTGAAGCTGCTGTTGAGCTGTTTCCCGTTACCTGTGAACGAGTATTCGTGTAATCCGTGTACGGTGCCGAAATCGGCAAAAGGGACGCTAGTACCTGGGACGGTTGCTTACCTGCGACGGAAAGTAAGGCACGTTAGCTCGAGTCTAGAGCCCTCTCAGGTAGGTGCCAACGGTACCTTGATTAGCTTTCCGGATAGGTCAGGTAGGGCAACGCGCGCCTCGCTCTCGTGAGCGCCTGAAGCCGCTCGGGGGATGGGATGAGATGGCAATGCACAGGAAAAACACAGACACAGATAGACGGGCAGCCGACAAAGCCGAAGGTCTGGCGATGCCCAGAAACCCCACCCTTTTTTGGGTTTGGCTCCCTCCCTTGGCCTTGGGCGCCTTGGGGGGGTGGTTGGTGGTTGGGGGTGGGTGTCAGCTCGGTTCTTGGGGAGGAGGAGCGGAACTCTGGGACTTTGGGTGGAAGCAAGGAGGAGACGGGCGATAGAATAGGGGAAGCCAAGGCCAGGCAGGCGGAAGCCCTTGGGCAGGTCCACGTCGTTAACTGGAGTGCTGTATCAGTGGGATGC
The DNA here is from genome assembly GCA_025328625.1 of Colletotrichum sp. SAR11_240. Taxonomy (NCBI): domain Eukaryota; kingdom Fungi; phylum Ascomycota; class Sordariomycetes; order Glomerellales; family Glomerellaceae; genus Colletotrichum; species Colletotrichum sp. SAR11_240. The sequence continues at coordinate 6,377 of JAKMXA010000369.1, read as the reverse complement.
GACTGGCTCGGGACATGCAGGGCGGAAATGACGACAAGCCGACGCTGGATTGGCGGGTGAATGTCACTGGCTCGTTCGCCGTGGGCTTCTTGGGCCTCTGCAGGGTGCTGCGCCGTAGGAGTGGGAAGGGATGGGACGGGACGGTGGAGACACGGCTGGCGGAATCTCGCTGACCACCGCCGACAGGCACCTTCTGTGGCTGTCTGTCTATCTGGAGCCCGTCGCTATTCCAGGTAGATTTGCACAACGAAACCGCGGTGGAGATACTTGTGTCGCTCATAATTACATCTTGCGGATACACGGCGGCAAGGTAAGAAGAGACACTTTTTGCTGATACAGATGCAGATACAGATCCAGTAGTTGAGACAACAACACTGTCCACAACAGCAGATGTGCGATACCATGATGCCCCACGAAGTAAGGTAGCCTTGCTATGCAGTGGCCTGTAGGCCTGGCCTCACCTCGCACAACACCGCATCTCAGTCTCAGACATCAAGCCACCAACGCGTCCCTTGGGTTACCTTAATCCAACGGCTTGAGTCGAGTCGAGTCGCGGCGCGGGGTCTGTCATTCATTGCCATGGCTGCCAAAGCTACGAGGTGGCACACTTGCTGCAGCGAAAGACAGTGTCAGCCGGACCACGCTGCAGACCGAAACTGACATGGCACTGCGTATCGCGATACCAAGCGTCCAAGCCGGCACAGGACGGCAACTCTGATATCTTGGGTTCACCACCTTTTGGGGCCATCCATCCCTCCGCCAGGCCAATCGAAGGACGCCGGCCCTTGTCAGCCTCTGCTTGCCAGCGGAACTCCCTCCCAAGCTGTAAGATGATCAACCGGGCACCCCCAATCCAACGACCCCGACCGGACCCAGTAGGCTATTCTTCATACGCGGGTTGTTGTGAATGGGAGCCGCTGAGACGCTTGTTTGCGTGGCCTAGAAGATGATTCTCAGGGTCGCGACGCTCTAAAAAAGGTTGATCGCTGTGCGTACGTCAGCAGTTATCTTGGGTTCTCTCTCTCCGCAAGGACGGATACACTAGGTAATTAGATGCTCGACGCTAGGCAAGATGCGAATAGCTAAGGTAGGTATCCTGACCATCGACCGTTGATATTGATGAGGCCAGTGCATCGCAATGCCAAACATCTCTCGCCCGCAGTAAACTCCGTCTTGTTGCCCAGCTCCATGCATTCACCGTCGAGCCCCTCTCCGCCAGTCCCGACGTCCCGCAACGCCACGCTGTGCCGTCGGTGCCCCTAATTGCTCGGTCTGCACCTGCGCATCACTGCACCTTACCTGCACCTAAACTTGAGCTGCGCCTGCTCTGCCCTCCCTCCCGTCTCCCGCATCCTCCGCCCCTTGTGTGGACTTTTAGTGCTGTCTTCCCTTCCCTTGAGTTGTCTTCTCTCGGTCGGTACCTGGCCTAAGTATCTAGGTGGCTACAGCACCTTCAGACTCCCTCCAGAGAGCGTGTGACCGTCTCTCCCTTCCTGCAACTGACTGGCCACAACCACCATCTTGGCCCGCTGCACCCGTCATCCCAAGACATTTGCTGAGAGGGGTCTTCCTTCTTCGGTGCTCACCCTCCCTTTCTGCCCGTGTACCTTTTTTTGGGTGGTGGTGGTGGTGGTATTCTTCTTTTTTTATTTTCCTGCCTGCATCATCCAATCCAATCTGAGTTGAATGAAGTGGTGCATCCGGCCCACACCGAGTCCAGTCTAGCCCCAATTTCCCTCCCATCCTCTTCGCATTTCTTTCCCCGGACTCTGCAGGAATATCGACTCTCGCCAAATCATCCAGTGCGGCTCAATTACAGGCCTGCCACTCAGCTGTGTCTTTCCCGCCGGCGCCTGACCGCCTTGCCCGCACCTGTCCGCTACCCCTTGCGCTGTGGGTGAAGTCGTGGTCTCCGTACCTCCTTTGCTCCATTCTCTCCTGCGGAAGAAGCCCAAGACAGGCCTAGACGATATCAAAGACACGGCACGACAGAGACAGACCTGCACTGACTGGACACCACGAGGCGACCGCGACCCAGAGGTGGTGCGAGTGCGAGGTCACTTCGCTGACCCGCGAAAAAAATAGGAGACCTGTCAGCGATCTCCGGATCCCAGGTCCTTGCCTCCTCTCACAGACAAGCTCTTGGGAATACTCCGTGTGTTTTCTTGGCATTTTGGCATTTTGGACACTACAGCGGCAGGGCGAGTTGCTCGCTGCTTCCCCGTCGGCCAAATTCTTTGCCACAACCTGGAAGCATTTCTTGCACTATTTTTTCTACCTTTTTCTTCCCCTTCCCCCCCTTGAACGACGACGCCGACGACATCTTCGACCGAGTGCATCCACTTCTTTTTCCTGCTCTCGTTACCGTCCGCTCTTTTGGTTCGCTACGCTTTTTATAATACCCGATCGCACTTTCGTCATCGTTGCCCACGTCGCCCTCGTGCTTGCCGCTACCGCTTCGCCCCTCGTCACGACGCCTACTTCGACCTCGCGCGCGCGCCTCACCACCCCCAAGATTGCCCAACCTGGATCTCAAGCCGATCCGGCAGCTAAATGAAACCCGCTTCGGCCCAATGTTGATGCAACTGAAAGGCCGCAGACTCGTTCTGCTGGCAGGCTTCATTGCCGTCCTCTTCCTCCTCATCTTCTCCCAGTCCACCGTCCCGGAGAGCCTGAACTGGGTAAGTTGTTTCGTTGTCGTTACTTCAAAGTTCTTTGTCCTTTTGATCGACGTCGCAAGTCCGTGATCTGCTGGGGCAGCATTCTTCGAGAGAGGAATTCCCCCACGTGCCGACTTGGGGCTGAAACATCGACCGAACTCCTTCCTACGGATCTCTGAGACACCCGCCGTGACTTGACACTGACGTTTGCTTCTCCAGCCCGACCTTTCAGCTTCGCTGCCCAGCGTCACCGGCAGCAAATCATCCGCCCCCTCGGGCAAGAAGGGCAAGGACGAGTCTCCCGGCGTCGGCCGTTTCCACTTCCTCATCGCCGCAAGCGCCCCGAACCTGCAATTCTGTCGCGCCCTCGTCTCCTCGACTGTCAACCGCTTCGGCGCCCCAACCATCGTGGGATGGAACGGTACTGGCGAGAACGACGCTGCCCTGTCGCACTTGGCCAAGATTCGCGTCGTCACCAGGTACCTCGAGGATCTCCCCGAATCCTCCAACGATGACCTCTTCATGATGATCGACGGATACGATGTCCTTCTGCAGTTCGGCCCCGATGTCATGATCGAGCGGTACTTCAAGGCGGCGGCTTTGGAGGATGAGCGCATTATCCAGCAGCTGGGACCCGAGAAGGCCGCCAGCCTCGCTGGGCCCCTTGGGCGACACATTTTCTTCGGCGCCGACAAAGTTTGCTGGCCGGTGGACTGGCGCCGACCAGCGTGCTGGGCTGTTCCGCCCGTCCCTAACATGGACGGCAGAGAGTTCGGCCCCTTGACCAACACCGGCGACATGGTTTTCAACCACCCGAGGTGGCTGAACAGCGGCACCATCATGGGCCCGATTAAAGAGCTTCGCGAGTTCTTCCGCGCCACCCTGGACCTCATCAACGAAGTGTACGACCCAGAGTACGAATTTAGAGAGAGCGACCAATTCTACATGAGCGATGTTTGGGGTCTGCAGGAGCTTGAGCGTATTGAGATGCAAAAGGAGGAGAACCCCGACGCCGCCGTCATGCGTCCTCCTGAGGATGGCTTCGTTCCGCAATTGGAGCCTCAGTACAGCTACAACTTCCACATCGCCATGGACTACTGGAGTATCCTGTTCCAGACATGGGCAGGCTACGCCGACTGGGTGGACTGGCGAAGGTTTATCGGCCCCTTGTACTCGGTTGAAATCAACCAGAACACGCGCAACAACTCCGAGTTCGTGCCCTGGCACTTGCACATGCAGGCCGATGCCATGAAGTCGCTCAAGCGCATCTTCAACACCACTTCCGACGAGACCATGGGCTCCACGGTCAACGAGCTGATTCGCAAGTCGGAATTCGGCGCCAACATCATTACGAAGCAGACCTTCCCTCTTCTCCACGTCACCGGAGAGAAGGGTGCTCTGGACGCTTTCTGGCCCCGGTTGTGGTTCTTCCCCTACTCCCGCTCCCTGACCCGATCCGCAATCAACTGGTTCCGGGGCGGCGAAGGCTACAGCCCTGACCCGATCAACGGCAAGGTGTGGTACCCCGCCCACCCGTACCCCAAGGAGATTAGGGAGACGGACGGAGGTGCCTGGTCAGACGCCAGCAACGACAACAACACTGTCTACTGGTTGGGTTTCGAGTCGCTGTGCGCGGAGCACACCGGCATTCTGTTTGGGGAGGAATAGGTCTCTGGAACCAGACTAGGCCACCTTTTTTCTTTTTTCAATGAGCATATTTTGAGCACCTTGGGTTTAAGGTCTGGAAAAATCACAGTGCAGGTTCCATGGGAATCGGAAGCATTAGACTAGCAGCAGAGGAACCTGCTGCAAGGGGACAATGGGAGTCCACAGCCAGAGAGAAAAAAATGTCACGGCCGGCATTGCATGTTTGTCACAACATGTAGAAGATGTAATACCCACACCATGTGTTTGTACGCCCTTTTTTGTTTCCTTCCTGTATAACGCAGCGTTGCCTGTCATCTTTAGCAGTAGCATGGCGGCCATGGAGCAATAGACGGGACCGCCCCAGAAGCGGTATTAGACAATGACTCAGACTTGCTTTTGCATGAAGCTGCGGTGTTGATGTTCGACGCAGGGCGTGGCAGACGTGACGGAGGTGGTCACTGCAGGTGTGCATTTCTCAATACCGTAGTATCTCATGTCTCTGGCCTTCGCGGGGGGGAAGGATCGGGTTCGAATGAGGTTGACTTTGACTTTGCCGCAGACGCAACCACATTTGCGGCCGCATCTCGATGCGTCCGAACCCGCGAGATGCGCCCGAACCCGTCGACCTTGCCGATTTCTGTAGGGCTGAAGGGCGGACTATTGGAATGGCGGTGGTCTCATGAGTCGTGGGGCTGTAAAGGGAGAAGAATGTGGGCTGGATGGCTGCTCGACGGCCCCCTGTCCTCGTTTTCTTCTTGCCTAATTTGGGTGTGCCTAGGTGGTGATTCTTGGCGTGATTGGTTGGGGGCGGAGAAGCCACGTTCGGTAGTTGGCGCTGCCAAGACGAGCCAGCTGGAGTGAGGAGGAAGAGTGGCTTTATTTATTGCCAAGAGTTTGTGCAGGCGGGATTCTTGACGGTTGTTTTTGCATTTTGCGAGGGAGGAGGTGAGGATGGGGATTTGCTTTTTTGGGTTTCGACATGTTTAGAAAGGGAGAGGCGGTAGCTAGCAGCTACCTGCGGCTGTGCCTTGGATGGATGGGGGTGGCGTATGCTGTTGGTTGTGAGACTGTCTTTGGATTGGAGGATCGGAGAGACGGGTGGATTGAGTTGATCGGCTTGCAGGTCAGACGGGAGTCATATGTTTGCGGTTCGATGGTGGTGGTGGTGGTGTAAGGGGAGGGGGAGAATCTTGGGAGGGTTTGGTACAGTCAGACGGGATACGGGTGTGGCGGAGGCTGAAGCGGGGAGGTTCACGCGGGCTTTTTATGAGTTTTTTTGAACGTTGGTCTGGTTACTGCGTAGTTGTCTTATGATTATCGTGCTCATTTGTACCTAGGCAGCACTTTCATCTTTCAGGCGAAGTGAGTGAAGCTGGCGGCCGAGGCGTTGATGCAGATGGCTGTCCACGGCTCAGTTCCGACTGATTCGACGGTTGGGTAAGCGGACAGCCGCAAATGTCCAAGTAGACATTGAATCGCGAGAAAGCGCATGTTGGTCATTTAATTCACCTCATGAGTCAATCGATGCACGACATCTCTAGGACGCACGCATTGGTATGTCGTTGCCTCATTTGAGACGAAAGTTCGGTGAGGGCGTTTTTTGAGTTCAGCTGATAGCTGGGAGACATGCTTCGGTTCGTCTCGTCTTCAGATGAACTGCGTTGTCATAACGAACGTCATGTATGGTAGTCATATTGAGGCTTAACATTGGCTTCAAATCCCACAAGACCCTGGTTTTGATGTCGGTGAGCCATGAGAGATGTTGTTGTAATTAGTTGGCAGGGCTGCCTTCGGAACAGCCGCCAAAATTGACATATTCCAGCGCTGTCGGGGCGCACCCGAGCAAATGACAGTAAAGACCCACTTTCTACCGCCTCTAAACCTTCTTTCCCGGGCTTTTTATCATTCTTCAATATTGACACAACGACACCGCGAGCAAAACTACCCTCAGAACTCAAAAAAAAAAAAAAAAAAAAAAAAAAACCCCAAAAAAAAAAAAAAAAAACAAAAAAAAAAAAAATAATTAAAAAGGAAAAAAAAAAAAAAAAACACAAAAAAACAAAAACAAAA